>JADRCH010000210.1:1140424-1248521 GCA_019843965.1 Rhynchomys soricoides | reverse complement strand
TTAGGGCTGGAGAGATGGCTCAGTGGTTAAGAGCACTGACTGTTCTTCCAGAGGTCCCGAGTTCAATTCCCAGCAACCACATGGTGGCTCACAACCATTTGTGATGGGATCGTGATGGGATCTGATGCCCTCTTCTGCTATGCAGGCATACATGCAGATAGAGCACTCATATACATAAACAAATCTTTAAGAAAATAAATTTGATTGAAAGAAAGGGCAGGGGCTGAGGGAATAAAACAAGAGTGCCTGGGGCCTCACGTGAGGGTCTAACGGCTTTCTTTCCACCATCTTCTCATCAACAGGCTCAACCTTGAGAGTGCTGCAAACAGTCACCGTTGCTCTGATGAGGATGGTAATTAAGAGTTCTTACACTTGGAAGTTAGATGCTACAACACAGATTATGATAAAACAATTTTGCTGCTATTGAAATGAGGAGTGGGTCGGTCCCACCAAACTCAAGCAGGAAAGAGCAGCTGAGGGAGTGACCACAGTGTCTATTCCATCAAGGTCACCAGCTGTGACCCACAAGCCCAACCAGCTCATCACTTATGCGACCTGATTTTTTTTTTTTTTTTTTTGAGTCAGAGTTTATCCACGTAGCTCTGGCGTATATATACCAGGCTGGCTTCAAACTCACACAAACAAACTGCTTCCTCCTCCCAGAAGCTGGGATTAAAGGCAGGTGCCAGCACCACCTGTCTTGCCTCAGTAAACTGGAAACAGTTAACAGCTTGGTAAGTGTCCTGCCCTACGGCCTACTCTCCCCCACCCTAATTACATAAAATTATGAAGTTCCCTTGTTTGTTCTAAATATATAATTGTATTCTGGGGTGTGCTTTCTTACTGAGTGCATCAGGTGCTCCTCCAACTGAGCAGACAGAGATATGGATTAAGAGCACACACACTGGGTGATAGTGGTGCATGCTTTTAGTCCCAGCATTTGGGAAGCAGAACCAGGGGGTGTTCTCTGAGTTCAAGGCTAGCCTGGTCTACAAAGTGAGTGCCAAGACAGCCAGAGCTACACAGAGAAACCCTGTCTTGAAACACAACAAAAGAACTGCATTGATTTGTACTCGTGGTGCACTTCCAGATATGCAGGTAATTTTGTTCCCACAGGACAGCATAGTAACCCATAGGATGGTGCTATGGTTTGGATTTCTGGTGTCCCCAGATCCAGGTCCTGGGGTTTTGATTGCTGGCTGATGGGTTTGGGGGCAAATGATTGGGTCCTGACCAAACGGTGGAGTAGATTTAATTGTGGCATTTTCGAACATGCATATCATTATGTTTTGGTCTTTACAGTGTCAGATCTCATGAAGGAGTTACAGTTGGTTGTGAACCGCCCACCAAGGGTTCTTAACCACTGAACCATCTACCCAGCCCCATTATGCTTTGTTCTTACACACACTACCCCGCCCTTCCACCCCTTCCTCCCCCAAAAAAGCTCTTCCTTCTGCTTTTAAGGCAGATACATTCTACGCCCTTTCCTTCCTCTTTAAACCCTTTCTTCCCATTCCAATTCTATTTCACATTACACACACACACACACACACACACTGGTGTATACCTGGGGTATATGTCCATTCCCTCCTTCCACCCACCATATGAATCCCAATGGATTCAGCAATGGACCTCACGGGTCAGCCACTTGGTGTTAAGGACCTCTACCTGCTGAGCCAACTCAGTCCTCAGAGCACTTTTTTTTTTTTTTCTTTTTTGAGACAGAGTTTCTCTGTATAGCTTGGGTTGTCCTGGAACTCCCCCCATAGAACAGACTCTCCTTAAACTCAGAGACCCACCTGCCTCTGCCTCCCAAGTGCTGGGACTAAAGGCAGCATCACCACTGCCCAGCTTACTGTGCAGCTTTTTATAATTTTGATCTCACTCTGTGGCAAGACTGGCTTGGATCTCACTATGTACACCAGGCTGGCTTTGAACTCATAACAATCCTGTTGCTTCTGTTTCTCAAGGCCGAGATTAAAGGCATGGACCACCATCTTGGGCTTGACATGACTATGACTTTTTAATTTTTAAGTGTGTGTGAGTGGTTTGCCTGTATGTAAGTCTGTGCCTGGTGCCCTCCAAGTCTAGGATACCATGGAGCTTAGAGGAGCAGCCATGGCTCTTGCCCCTTAACATTTTATTTTAGTTTTTTGGGACAGAATCTCACTATGTAGTCTTGGCTGATCTGGAACTCGCTATATAGACCAGGCTATCCCCCAACTCAGATTTGCCTGCTTCTGCCTTCTAAGCACTAGGATTAAAGGTCTGTTTCATACTGATTGGCCATATTTAACTTTTTTTTTTTTTAAATAAAATTTTTTTTCTTTAATTGAAAGAGATTATTTTCTCACACAATGTATCCTATTATAGTTCCCCTCCCCCACTCCTCCCAGGTTGTCTCTGCCTCTCTTCGCCTCTGGATCCTCTCTATTTCTGTCTCTCATTAGAAAAGAGCAGGCTTCCAAGAAATAACATCCAAACATGACAAAATAAAATATATTAAGATAAAGCAAAAACACTCAAACCAAAGTTGGGTGTGATAACCCAACAGGAAGAAAAGAGTCCCAAGAGCAGACAAAAGGCTTTGCTTGCATCCCTGGGTGATACCTGGAGCTTGATATGCAGACCACACTGTCTTCAAACTTGTGGTGATTATTCTGACTCAGCCTCCTGAGTACCCTGCACTGACATGCCAAACTAACTTGGTTTTTGGCTTCAAAAGGCCCCAAGAGAGGGTTTCTCTGTGTGTCCCTGGCTGTCTTGGAACCTGTATCTGTAGACCAAGCTGGCCTCGAACTCACAGAGATGCACCTGCCTCTACCTCCCAAGTGCTGGGATTAAAAGCGTTTGTTACCACCAGCTGGCTTCACAACGTTCACAAACTGTAGTAACAGTAACAGTTTTTACTTTCAATACACTATTTGTTATAGCTAGGGTTTCCATTGCTGTGAACAGATACCATGACCAAGGCAACTTTTATAAAAGACAACATTTAATTGGGGCTGGCTTACTGGTTCTGAGGTTCAGTCCATTATCATCATGGCTGGAAGCACAGCAGGGGCCAGGCAGGCATGGCGCTGGAATATCTACATCTTGTTCCAAAGGCAAACAGAAGACTGACTCTTGTGGCTAGGAGGAGGGTCTCAAAGCCCAACCCACCGTGACACACCTACCTCAAGGCCACACCCTCTAACAGTGCTACGCCCCGGGCCAAGCATATTCAAAGCATGTTCCACTCCATGGCCCCACAGGAGTGTTCAAACACACCAGTCTATGGGGGCGGTACTTAGGCATAGCATAATGCAAAATACATCTAATCCAACTTCAAAAGTTTCATATTCTGTTACAGTCTCAACAATGTTAAAAGTCGGAAGTTCAACATCTCTTCTGAGATTCACATAATCTCTTAAGTGTAATCCCTTAAGAAATCAAAATCAAACAGCAGGTCACATACTTCCAACATCAGAGGATATACATTACCATTCCAAAACATCATAGTGAGGAAATACTGGACCAAAGCAAGACAGAAAACCAGCTGGGCAAACTCTGTGTCTCCATGTCCCCTGTCAAAGCAGTCTTCAGATCTCCAACTCCTTTTAACTTGTTGACTGCTGTTGGCACATCTGGCATTCAGCAGAAACAAATGTCCTTTTGGGCTGGTTCAATGCCGTTAGCAGTTGTCCTTGGCAGGTATCCCATGGCTCTGACATCTTGAACATCTTGGGGCAACTTCAATTTTACAGCTTCTTGTTCCGATGTCTGGGATCTACACATGATCTTCTGGGCTCCTCCAAAGGGCTCAGGTCACTTTTCCAGCTCTGCTCTCTGTAGCACTCTGGTTGACTCCACTGGCTGCTGCTTTTCTTGGTGGCCATTCCATGGTACTGGCATCTCCAATACACTGAGGTTTTTCGCTGTAACAAGGCTTTACAAACAGCCTTTCATAGGCTCTCTTCATGGTGCCAAGCTTCTTCTTCTTCTTTTTTTTTTTTTTGGTTTTTCAAGACAGGGTTTCTCTGTATAGCCCTGGCTGTCCTGGAACTCACTGGATGCCAAGCTTCTTTACATGACCCCTTTAGTCCTGGGCCATCAACCGCAACTGAGGCTGCACCTTCACCAATGGCCTTCCATGGCCTCTCACAGTGCCATGCCTCAGTTGATCTCCATGACCCCTACATGCATTCAAAACCAGTACTACCTGGGTGATTCTTACAAATTACCAAGTCCAGCTGCATCACAAGGTAAAATCTTGGCTACCTCTAAAGCACAGCTTCTTTGTGCTCTCAGAAAACACTTTCCAGATCTCACCTCAGTGATGCCAACATCTTAGCTCCAGCTAATCATCTATTGTCCCAGTAACCTCTTCTATTCTTGCCTCTAAAGCCAGAGCCACATGGCCAAAGCTGCTGAGTTCTGCTGTTTGCTGGGGCTGGAACATGGCCCCCTTTGTTCTATTACATCATCACCAGCTTTCTGTTTTCCAACTCCTTCACTGCCTAAGCTTGTTGGCTGTCTTGGAACTTGCTCTGTAGACTGACCTTGAACTCAGAGATCTGAATGGCTGTCACCTGAATGCTGTGATGAAGTTGTGTCCCACCGCACCTGGATTTAGGCTGTAGTTCACCTAGAATTTTCCTGTCTCCTGGGATTAAAATTGGGTACTAACATGTCTGAGGTAAAGCTTTTTATAGCCATGATTCCTCAAGATCTGGATCAAAAGCCTATGTTCTCCATTTCTGGATTGTAGTTCATTCCAGATTAAAAGTCCAACAACAACCATGTAAAAATGCCTAAGACAATTTAACCATCCCTGTTCAACTGTAAAGCTTTACAGTTTATCTGGGTGGGATCTTGCCCCAAGGTCACCACGCCCTTAATTCCGCTAATATCACTGAACACAGGGTTTAGCTTCCTTCCACTGCCTGATGCCCCTTTATTCTTTGAACTGTCTTTTATATGTTTCCTTCCTAAGATTGCTATGCTTCACCAAAATGCTCTTCATAAGAGTAAGCCAGACCCTGCTGGGCTTTTTTGAGACTTCTGTCAATGCAATTAATCTGAGTCTCTTCGACTTATACTCACTCAGGCAGGCTCCTCAGACAAGGGCACAAAAGCAGCCACATTCTTCACCGAAGTATCACAAGAGCAGACTCTAGGCCAAATTCTAAAATTCTCTGAAACCTCTGGAGGCAACAGGGCCTCCACAGTTCAAATCGCCCTTGGCTCCACCATCTTATTCTTACTAGGATGTCCTGTTAAGCTTCACTTAGAACATTCCACTGCTTTCCAAAGTCCTAAGATATACATTCCTCCAAACAAAATCATGGTCAGGCCCATCACAGAAATACTCTAGTCCCTGGTACCAACTTCTGTCTTGGGGTCTCAAAACCCACCCCACAGTGACACACTTCTTCCAACAAAGCCACACCTACTAATAGTGCCACTCCCTATTCATACCAGCACATTCAAACCACAAGAGTATTCAGAAACATGAAACATTTAAGACTTTATTATAAAATATGCTTTGTTTTCATAATTTTTCTGAATTTAAGACAGAATAGGCCACACCATGTTTCAAAGAAAAATTGTATTAAACACATTTTTGGCTTACAATATTTTTGAAATAACATTCAACATTTGACAAATTAAAAGGAATCAGACTAGAGGGTTTCTTAAAATTCTGTGCATGAGTGTTCTGGCTATATACATGTATACCACATCTATGCCTAGTGCTTGCAGAGGCTTGAAGGCCCCAGATTCCCTAGGATCTGGTGTTACAGACAGTGGTTGTGAGCACCATGTAGCGCTGGAATTGAATCCCTGATTCTTGGGAAGAGTAGCCAGTGCTTTTAACTGCCGAGCCAATCTCTCCAGCACTATTTGTTTGTTTATTTTTTAACTTTATATGTTTAGCTTGCATATAAACTAGGCACATGTATGCCTAATTTTGCCTATAGAGGTCAGAAGAGGGATCAGATCCCCTAGAACTAGAGTTAGGGAGAGTTTCCTCTTCTCACGACACATACACAGACATACAAAGAAAACTGAGAAATGACAGGGACAAAAATCAAGAAGCAGCTAAAGGGCAGAGGGAGGAAGAACCCTCCGTGAGTTGGCCCGGACCCAAGGGTGAGCTGAGACCTGCTCCAGGGGCAGCCGTTGTGAGGGGTTATGCTTGAGCAGCTTGGAGATGAGGTCCTGGGCTCCTGAAGGCACAGAAGAGGGGATCTTCAGGTCCACCTGCAGGTGGAGAAAGAAAAGGTGTCATCTGTGTCACCCTGACCACATTCTCCTGACTACTCATTTAAGAGTAGTGGACACCCCCAGAGAGGTGTTATTGGCGGTGGATGGCAGCTGGGGGAAAGGGACTCTTTTTTTTTTTTTTTGAGAGCATGGATACAGGTAGGTTGCTGGTGCTCATGCAAACAACAGCGGCTGTTCTCAGCGGGCTATAAAAAGAAAGAGGACATGAAAGTAGGCGGGGCATGTGTTGGGGAAGGAGTCCAGGGGAGTGGCAAGTGTCGGAAGGGGTGGATATGGTCCCGGTACTTTATGTACATGTAGGAAGTTGTCAAAGAATAAGTAAAAGGTATTTATAAAGCAGGAAGTTTTGCAGAGCCGTGCACATCCACTCTGAGCATCCCCAGACCCTGGCTCCTATACTATACAAAGCCCAAGCGGCTACCCCACCTTGACAATCCGACGATAAGTCTCACTGTGGCTAGGGCTCTCGAAGGGTGGGTTCCCCACCATCAGCTCATAGCAGAGCACCCCGATGCACCATAGATCTACCATTTCATTATGCATGCGCCCCTCAATCATCTCTGGGGGCAGATAGTCCAGGGTGCCGCACATGGTCTTCCTCCTGGTGGGATGAGGAAGAGGGTTGGGTCCCAGAAGTCAGACAGCTTCTCTTTTTCTCTTTACGTGACCATAGGCAGCCTAGAGACCCCAGGATGTACTCTGGAGTAGGAGGTGGTAATGATATATACCAAAAGGCAGAGGTGGGCATGCATGGTGCCAGCATGGCCACACTAATGAATTATCTTAATCTTAACAAATAAAACAATCAGAGACAAGGGCAATGCTTATGTCAAAGAAAAAATGGAAAACAACACCCACCAAGCATAGGCTACTTAAATAAGTCAGATTATATATTTTACTGTGTAATACCATGAAGATTAAACAATGAAGGGGTCACCAAATACTCACTTAGATATACACAGCTAATCCCAACACTTGGTGTTTGGCTTTGTTTCTACAAGACAGGCTCTCTCTCTCTCTCTAGCCTTTGCTGGCCTGGAACTCACTGGCCTTCATCTGTGTTACCCTGACTACCACTGCTTACCACTAACTCTCTATGGCTGGATTTAAAGGTGTGTGACTAATCCCATCACTTGGGCAGCTGACGTAAGATTGTCAGTTTGAGGCCATCTTGGGCTGCAGGGTACTCTTGACTAAAAACTGTGGAGAGGTTTTGAGAGCTTATATGAGTCAGAGAGCTGGCATAGAGCCTAGCAGAGGCAAGACCCTCGGTTCCACCTCCAGTACTGTAAAACCAAACCAAACGGTGGGTATACCTGGAATACCAGCCACTCACTTGAGCCTGGGCCTTTAAGGCAACACAGTGAGACCATATCTCCTTATAAAGAACAGAGTTTTTTGAGCGTAAACTTGGCATGGTGACACATGCCTGTAATCCAAGTATGTGTGGAGGTAGAGGCAAGGAGAATCAGAAATTAAAGTTATTTTTGGCTATATAGTGAGTTTGAAGTTACCCTGTGATACATAAGACCAGACCCTGGCTCAATCAGCTTTCAATCAGTCTGTAGTGTGCGAGTTTTCTTAACAATGTGGTGAGAGAGGGCCCACTATATTTAATTAAAAAAAAAAGTAGAAAATTCAGGGCATGAATTCTTGATTCACCTATTTCTGTAAAGATATTACTATGTCTATACTGCAAGAAGAAAAATCCCAAATGTTCCCGAGGAATACGGTACGGAACACCTTTATAAAGAATATCACAGTCTCTCACAGGAACAGCCCTCTCCCCACCCCAGTCCCTCCATACCTCAGGGATGGGGCATGCACAGACCAGCCAAAATCTGCAATCTTCAGCTCTCCCTGTAGACCCAACAGCAGGTTCTCAGGCTTTATGTCTCTGTGAATCACCTTCTTCTTGTGGCAGTACATCAGGGCATCTGACAGTTCCTCCATGATCTGTGAGGATCCACAAAACAGGAAATCAGTCCCCCCTCCCCACCCCCACATCCAGGAACAGCCCCAGACTTATACCCAACCCCAGGCCCTGACCGTGGCGGTCCGCTGCTCATCGAAGGTCCGGCTCTTCTGTAGTTCCTTGTACAGTTCCCCCCGGGGGGCATATTCCAGTATCAGGTAGATCCTCTGTTGGTCATAGAAGTAGTTGTAGAGCTGAAGGATGTTGGGGTGTCTGGCAGAGGCAAGGAGAGAAGAAGCTTCAGGCTGTATCTAGGGGCCAGGAGAGACTGCAGAGACTTAACTCAGGGAGGAGTAAGGAGGAGCTGGGGCAGGTGGTCTAGGTGGGGGAAGACAGGGCTGGGATTTCAGAAACAGTAATGTGAGGTGACCAGGCTGGCAGAGGGACCAGGGTCAGGGGTGGCAGCATACTTCAGGTGCGCCTGGATCTCGATCTCTCGGCGAAGCTGGTGCTCCACACCCTCCTTTTCAATCTGAGACTTGAAGAGGATCTTTAGTGCCACGATGAAACGGCTTTTCTTCTCCCGAGCCAAGTACACATTTCCAAATTTGCCTTTGCCCAAAGGACGCCCGATCTCAAAGTTGTCAATAGTGAAAGGCTGTCTGCTTAGGGATTAGTAAAGTGTGGGGGGGAGTTAGCTGGCTCAGATTCTCAGGGTGGTTGATCTCTCACTGTCCGTGCTCCCCCTTATCCTTCCCCATTTCTGCCCCATCACTGTTCAAGTTCCCCTACCTTCTTTGGGATCCTGGCAAAGCAGCGGAGCCCTGACTCTTGTTCTCAGCCAACTTCTGAACAGGGGCAGCTAAGGAAAGAGCACTTATGTTGAATCTCTCCTCTGACATTCCCAGCTTACACCCTCTCCCCATTGTCCCAGGTACCTGTGGACTGGCTGTTGGACCGATTCATGAGAGCATGCACAGATGTCATGGCAGGTTCCTTCTGTAGGACTCTCTGGGGCAAGGTGTTCAGGCCAGACTGAGACTGAGGAGCAAAGGGTGACTCTGAGGGTGTCCTTGTCCCCGTATCCTGGCTGGAATATGCTATAAGCCGCATTTCATCTACTTGTTAAAGAACCCGTCCACTCACAGGTCACAGAACAATAGTGACACACCATGGTCTGCCTGCCTAGCCCAAAGAATCTGCTCATTGCTCCATGTGAAAAGGGCTGTTAAGAAACAACTGGCAGCCGGGAGTAGTGGCGCGCGCGCACGCACACACACACACACACACACACACACAGGCAGAGGCAGGTAGGTCTGTGAGTTCGAGGCTAGCCTGTTCTACAGAGTGAGTTCCAGGACAGCCAGGGCTACACAGAGAAACCCTGTCTCGAAAAAACAAAAGTAAATAAATAATAAAACAACTTGAGATCGTCCTGGCATACATCCATAACCCCAGCATTTAGGAGGTGGAGGCCCCTGATTGGGAGTTCAAGGCCAGCCTGCAGCCTGAGCTAAATAAGATCTTGTTTTAACATCACCCTCCCCACAAAAAAAATTAAAAAGCAAAGTAAATGAACCAATGAAAAAAACAACCCAAGACAAGAGGCAAAAGACTCACTACACCACTTAATTCCCCTGACCCTGGCTCACACTCAAGCACGTCAGTGTCCCGTCTGGATAGTTCTGTACACATCACCACCTTCACCCAGGCTTACGTAAAAGGCTGAGCCTGTGACGAAGTTGCAACACAACTTCATCCTTTATAGGAACAGACCATAGGGCTACTGATGGCCTTGGGGGTTGTAGGATATTTGATCGCACTGTGAATCTCAGGGATGACAAGTAGGATGGGAGAATAAAAGATACTTTCCGGTGATGGTAACCAGGGCAAAAGTAACAGTGTTGTCTCATCCAGACTCCACTCTAATCAGTTTAACTCAGGGCTCCACAGTGGAGGAAGCTGGGACAAGGAAACAGATGGTCCATCCAGGATGCTCAGGTCCCTCCAACAGGCAACAGACCATACTTTGAAGGGCTCCTCATTTGGGGGTAGCCACAGGGTCCCATTATGTAGCCAAGCTCATTATGAGTGTGCTGCTGTATTTACGGGTGTGCACCACCGTGCTTACTAGCTCATTTCTTCAGCCACGGGAAGGTCCCAGTGTGCCTACAAACCTCCCCCAGTGATATTGGTACAAATTGGTATTTGTGTTCATCACACGCATGCACACACGCATGCACACACACACAGAGCATTTCAAATCTACTTGGATTCTTACTTCCCATCGCTCATTAAAATAAATTCCAGACCTGGAGTGTAGCTCAATGGTACATCAAAACTTAGAAGCTCTGGGTTTCTTACCCAGGATCATACATAAATATTTAGATCATTCTGGACCTTTTAAATCCTGTCTATCCTATAATCTATTTTCTTTGTAGTTTTTTTTTTTTCAGACTCGACAGTGGGATTCACGACCCGAAAGCACAATGATGCTTGCTCTGTCCCATCTATTACTTGTATGTGACAAGCAGGCTCAGCTCTACGGAAGCCCTCAGATTCAGGTTGGCAACATCTGCTACGGTAAGACTGCAAGCGCTCAGACTGAATTTTGCAAGCAAACTCTTGGAGCCCACACGTCGGAAACGCTTAGAGTCCGGCCATTTGCAGGGCCCAACAACTATCTCCATGGACTCCTCTTCCGGGGGATGCGGGGCGGGGAATGTGGCCTGGACCTTACCGTCTTCGAGCCGTAGGGCCACGGGTAGGCGTTCTCCTTCTGAGACATTCTCCAGGGCAAAAGCTGGAGGGGAACTGGGCAGAGAGGGAAACAGTGAAGGCAATAGACGTAGAGGCAGATCCACGGGGAGTGCAAGCCTGGGCGGGCGGAAGGAAGCGGATCAGCACGCAGCCAAGGTCGGAGGCACTCCTGCACCTCTCCTAGGTGGATCGGCGGGCACGAGGACCCGCCCAACGGAACCCGACCCCTTGGATCACTGCGGCCTCCGCAGACCCGGCAAAGCCGCAGCCTACGCCGCTGGGCGCTCGCACACGGAGAACCTACCCCGCGACTCCGCGACCGGACACTTTCGAATCTCCCGCTTTAGGTCCATTGGCTGAGCGCCACCCAAGCCCACTCTCATTGGCTACGATTTTTGTGACGTAAATCACTGAGACTGCATGAAGGTGTGGCTTAAGAGGCTCCTTTTTCTAGGTTGAGACTGTGTCCCAAGATATGCATGCTCCTTTTTCTAGTTATAAAAAAAATTAAATATTTAAATCGGGCTGTGGTGGGTCGCACGCCTTTAATCCCAGCACTCGGGAAGCCTATGCATGTAGATTCGTGACTTCGAGGCTAGCCTGGTCTACGGAGCGAGTTCCTGATCAGCCAGGGTTCACAGAGAAATCCTGGGGGAGGTAGGGAGCCGGAGAATGTCCTGTGTGTGTGGGTAGGGCGCAGGACTAAGAGGGGCGTAGGGAAAAAAAGGGAGGGGATGGGAGGAGCGGGAGGGAGGGGATGGGAGGAGCGGGAGGGAAGGGAATTTAAACCACTGTGGAACCCTGTCTCAAAGACCCTAAAATAATAATGTAAAAATAATAAAATATATAAAGTAAATATTAATATGACCGAGTTCTTTCCGACGGCATTGGTTAAATTGTCTGGTTTACACGAAAATTTAAATGCTGCCCTTAATATAATCTTTGGAAAAAACAATCCTTTTTGGTGTATTGCCTTTACACCTCCCCATAATATCCAGATCAAGTAGATGCTCAGGTCTATTATAGACACAGGCATAATAGTGTATATCACATAGTATTTGCATAGGGTTCGTAATTCTCTAGGGATTCCTAGATCACGACAAAAATACTGTGAGACAGCAGTAAGACCTCGGTTAGGAATATGATGTGGGGAAAATCTACTACTCAATACAGATGCGATCTTCTAGACGAGATGGGTAGATGTGTAGGTTAGACAGACAACAGTTAGTTGAATCTGTGGGTGTGGAAATCATGAATAGTTTCTGGGTTCTCTATCCTACCTGTCTCTTTTGTGTTTGTTTTTGTTTATTCAAGATCGGCCCAGATTGGCCTTTAATTCACTAAATAGTCCAGGCTTCTCTTTTAAATTTATTTATGTATACACCATTCTGCCTGCCTGTATGTTTGCCTGCACACCAGAAGAGGGCACCAGATCTCATTACAGTTGGTTGTGAGTCACCATGTGGTTGCTGGGAATTGAACTCATGACCTCTGGTAGAGCAGCCAGTGCTCTCAACCTGGGAGCCATCTCTACAGCCCCCTGGAATTTCTTATTATCTCACCAAGCCCAGCTAGTTTCTTCATCTGTATGTTCTTAAGTATCCCGTTTTCCTAGGAAGAGCTTTCAGCCGGTGGCATGGTCTACATTCCCGGGCTAGGCACACTCAGAATCCACTCTCCTGCGTGTTTTTGCTTATGTGTGGATACTATGTTGTCCTTAAAAGTCCCGAGAGGTTTTAGTTCTAACAGTAGGTTTGTAATTCCAGCACTTTGGAGCCTGAGGCAGGAGGATTGCTAGGAGCTCCAGGCTACCCCGTGAGCTGTTTACAACACACATACACACACACACACACACACACACACACACACACATTTTCTAATTCTATAAGATAGCAATTCCCAATGAGTTAGCTCTTGATTTTCCTTCTATCCCCTGAGTCATGGTAGAGATGGACTCTGCTGGCCAAGTCACACTGAAGGGCTGACATTTCATATGACCGGGATGATCATAACTATTTTGGGACTCCAAGGCTCTGGCATATACAACTTCTGCAGCAAAGACTAGTCCACTGTATACACTGATGTACCGCTGTCTTGGTACATGTGACAAAGTGACTGCTCTGGCATAAGACAGGGCAAGACCCAGGAGGGAGGGAAGTAAAGGAAACATAGATTCTAGTTGGCAGGGGTCTGCTGTGTGGGTCTTATTCTGAAGCCCAAATTCCTCACCAGGAGCCCCTGCCATATAACAGAGCTGTAGATGGTGGAGCAAGGAAGTGTTAGGGTAGTAAGCTATCTTTCTGGGAAGACAAGGCTTGTGTGCATTTGTGTTTGTGTGGTGGGGGGAGATGGGTTGGGCTAGCCTGGGCTACAGGAGAAGCTCATGAAAAAACAAAAACCTCAACAACCCTCCAAAAACCCAGATCAACATACCAAACAAGTAAGCAAAAGGGGCTACGGCAGTGGCAGAATTTTAAATAGTAAGAAAAAGTGTAGATAAGACAGTCAAAATGTCCCACTTCAAAACAATTGCTTCAAACTTTACATAACTGTCATCACAATTTTGATTGTTGCTTAAACAATAAGCAATTATATTTTTAATATAGTTATTTATGCCAGAGCTTTGGAGATCCAAAATACTTCTGATCCTTCCCAGCCTCGTGAAATTTCAGCCCTTGGTAGGTTTAAAAAAAAAAAAAAAAAAAAAAGAACTGTTACACAAAAACAACGGGACAAAATTATGGACACCAGTAAACAAGAATTAATCAGTGCAAAGTGAAAACAGTGGTTTGGGAAAATATAACTATTATTATTTTTAAGGTGACAGACTATTGCTGCATCCCACTCCCCCAATAAAGAACGTTTATTGCCGTATCCTAAATGTATTATCTAAAGAAGAATTGTGGGGACTGGTCATTAACAATTTGTTAGGTTATTTAAATATATTAAAGGCATGGTTATTTAGGCAGATACCAGAAAAAGGCATAGAACTCTCAACACGTCTTAGCAGCTTTGAGGAGAGGAAAAGTTTCGATGTAGTGGGTAGGAATTTTTCTTTTCTTTTTTTTAATGTACTATTAAAGAGATCAGGTAATTTAGAAAATAAATAACGTAGATGACCCCGACGTGATTTGAACACGCAACCTTCTGATCTGGAGTCAGACGCGCTACCGTTGCGCCACGAGGCCTCCCTGCGGCCTGGGGCCTATGGGTGTCGAGAACAGAAGCTTCAACCGCCGTGAGCCTGGATGATTTTCTTTAGGCTGGTACTCCGGCTTTGCTCTCAAGGTTCTCAGCTCCCGAGAGGCTCGCGCTCACGTGGAAAGTCAGCTATGGTTAAACGATGAAATGGTTCCTTGGCGCTGGACAGAAAGGCTAACTCTTTAATTTTGAGCTCACTCAAAGAAACGTCTTCTGTGTTTGGAACTTTTTCCTAGAGATGATGTCATCCTGGAGTCTAGACTCTGAAAGAGTTTTATATTTAATCCCAGTTGTGCTAATGACAAATAAAATAAAATAAAACAAAATCTCAGTCAGTTTCTCTGCATTTTGCTTTTCTTACTCCTATTTTTCACATAATCACATAATTTTGACATAATTGCATAAATTGACAACGCGGTACGTTAGCAGGAAGATGCATATAAATATGATCACTGCAGAATGTTTTCTCACCTGCGTTGGTGGTATAGTGGTGAGCATAGCTGCCTTCCAAGCAGTTGACCCGGGTTCGATTCCCGGCCAACGCAAGGGAGAACTTTTGTTTTCTTTCCTTTACTGAAAACCAGTCCGTCTAAAAATCCAAAGAAATCTTTTCCTCCAAATCTAGGAGTCAACAGAGACATGATCACCTATTCTCCACAACCCTGGTCATTCGTCCTGCTCCTGCCATGTGCGTGCTTTATTCTTTCTTCCGTTTATGTACCCTATGCTATCCGCCCGAACCTCAGACTCTGCGCCGGTTGCGGTGTAAATTCAAACCCAGAAACCCTGGAGAAATGGTAAAGTTAGAACTTGGTCGCTGCATTAAATTGCTTGCTACAGCTTCGACTGGCCGCGTCCGTTGCTTCCGCGAATGTTAAGAAAAATATAGCATTTCTCCCCGTCGGGGAATCGAACCCCGGTCTCCCGCGTGACAGGCGGGGATACTCACCACTATACTAACGAGGAGTAAGCTGAAGCAAGCTCTCTTTAGATCCCTGATCTGGGTTCTAGACTGAAGCTGCTTGGCCGGGCTATGCGGCCTTTTCTTTTCCAGATGTTCAAAGTGGTAATCTATGCGGATCTCCACTAAGTCCGAAAACAGCAGGAGTGATCGAAGGGCACAGCTGGTCTTCAAGGTTGTCGAAACTCGATTTCTGACGATCACTGGCCCTCCAAGAAGACCCAGAATATCTCCCGCCCCTCATCGCCTGTCACTCACAATCCCAAAACGGACATCCGTCAACCTGTGGATTCCAAGGTGAGGTACTTAGCAAGAGGGCAGAGAGGAGAAATCGAGCGACTTCACTAAGAGTGAACGTTGTTTCGCTCGCGCTGGCATGCCAGCTATGACTGCGCCTACTTTCCTGCCACCGAAGTGCTCACTCAGAATAAGAGAGACCTCAAAGAGACACTCAGGAAGGCTTTTTAAAAAAAAAAAAAAAGAAAGAAAGATAAAACGGGGCTCGTCCGGGATTTGAACCCGGGACCTCTCGCACCCGAAGCGAGAATCATACCCCTAGACCAACGAGCCAACTTATGACCCGGTCTACAGACGCCCATAGAGGTCGTAGACTTTTGCTACGGTCTGAGAGACACCACTCCTTGTGGGAAGGTGTACTGAGGAACCACCCAGGGAGAAGCCCTTTGGAGCACAATCTGGAGATGCGCAGATGGGCGCCGGACAAGAGCCTCGACTCCTCCCTGGAAGTAAGAGTGTAGGCTCAGCCGTCCCCGTCTCTCCGCCGGGCCTCTCTGCCGCTAGAGACGGCGCTTTCTCTAGGACTGGGGCGGTTCCCTACCCAGAGGTCTCTGCTTTTCCTCGCCCTGCCCATGGTCCTCCAGCCCAGCCTCCTGAACTGAGCTTTGACTTGGGAACGCTCCGGGGGCCGCGTCCTAAACTCCATGGGTGAACTACAGCTTTTCTCGCCATCTCTACGCTAGTCTTACTGCAGTGATGGACCGGGAATAGACTCTTCAGTAGCCTACCATCTATCCACACTGTCTATCAACACCCAGCTAAAAGTCAGAACAAAGAGAGTGATAACAGACCAAGAAGACATCCCAAGAAAAATGTTGCTCCCACTGGGGCCCTGGGTTCCCAGCTCATAGCATCAGATTCCCCCACCTACCCTCCTGTTTAACTTTCTCATTTCCTCCTAGTGTTAACTGGCTGTGTACCGCTTGAAACATGGACAAAACCCAGGAATTGAATTTTTATTCAGAGTCAGCATCTGAGAAAGCAATAAATTAACATCCTAAAAGGTCTGTTTCGAATCCTTTCGTTAGCCAGCAGATTACCCAGGGAGGAGAAACAAAGGCAAGCGGTTCAAAGCTTAGCCTTGTTCCCCTGACCAGCCCCTCCCGAGATTCATGGCGTTGGTGTTTTCCGTCTCCTTTCCGTAGTAGGAGGAGGGTTCACATACCAAGGCCACTGAGCTATGCATTCCGCTTTAGCTTCCTACAAAACGAAGTACAAACGTTTGATCTTACACACCATGAAGTGCTCTTGTCTCTAGACTTTGATGAAAATGTCACATTTTAGTAGGAGCCGAAGCTTTACACTGAAATTCACAGTTTAAACTTTGGACTGCCAAGCTTGCTGGCTGCCATCTGGAAAGGACAAGAGGTGTTGGTGTACTGCAGTCACTGGCTTGTCTACACCCGGAGTCTACCTACCCTGCAGAATTTCTTCATCTACATCCTGCCAGTGTGGGTGTGTGTGGGTGGGTGGGTGGGTGTAGTAGCACCTTACGAAACCCGGGCTGGCCTTGATCTCACTTACATAGCTGGGTAAGGATGACCTTGAACAGAAGGCTGGATTTACAGACTGTGCCACTATATCCATCTAAGTATTAACGCTTTTTAAAAATGTGTATATAGGAGGTGTCACCTGTACATGTCACGTGACGACTGTAGAGCCCAGAGCAGGGTGTACTGGAGTTACAAGCTGAGAATTGAACCAGACCCCTCTGGAAGAGCAGCCAGTGGTCAACCACTAAGCCATAAGATCCCTTGCATCTGTGCTTATTGTGCTGTCCTTGTCCCAGACTGCCTGTTCTTTCATAGAATGCACAGCAAGTTTCTACTCGGTGTCAGGTTTAGCTTACATCATACAGAAAGCTGACCCTACCCACTACCTTCCTTCTGATGCAGGATGAACTGCCACCTCTTTCTCATGCTCTTGTGCAGGCCCCTGCCCCTCCCGTCTTATGTTGAGAGATTATCTTCCTAGGATCCTGAGAAAAAAGTCTGCCTTACCCCTTTGCTTACATATGTGCTCTGGGATCTGTTATGTCACTAGTTTGTCCTAGAGAGACCAATGCTTTCAAGCCCATATTTTTACTCAGACATGGCCAATGGGAATGGTGCCTAGAGCTGTCCAAGGAGGTTATGTAGGCCCTGTCAGCATCTCACTGTCCTCTCTTGTCCTTCCAACGTTCATGTCTACCTTCAGGAATACTCCCCACCAGTTCAGGTGTGACTCCAATCCCACGTGACCCCTTACCATGGTGCCCTCTTTCCTTCCTACCCATAAGGTCTCAGCCCTCCAATGGTGGCAGGCCTGTTGAGGCTGATCGATTCCTATCCTAACATGCTCCATGTAGAGATAGATGGGTTTGAGTAGTAACCTCACATGAAAGGCCTGCCTGCCACAGTCCTGCATCTAGAATCCGCATCAAATTTTAACATATACTCTATATAACATATACTCTATATAACATATACAAAGTATGAAATGATGAGGCCTTAAACCGAAAGAAATAACAAATACAGAATTGATAGAAACGGGGAAGAGCAGAGTAGGTGGGCTGTGAAATTCGCAGAATTGTGCAGGAGCGGGAAAGGTAAGAGGAACTTCTTACACTGGGACCCGCAGTGCTTGCTTTTATATAAAATTTGTAAAAGTTAATTAATCAGAGTTAAAAACGGAAGAGTACAGCAATAATGTCATACAAAGGCACCGCTGGGATTCGAACCCAGGATCTCCTGTTTACTAGACAGGCGCTTTAACCAACTAAGCCACGGCGCCAGAGACAGGAAGGTCTTCTACTAAAATGTACTACAGGAATATATGATTCACAAAGCAAACGGCAATTATTATTGGGTAGCCTGAAATATACTTGGTTTGCTTCGTCCTTCTGTCTATGATGTTACCTTTAATGTTAAACTATTTGACATTTAAGGGAGATGCACGATTGACCTTAGATTCTAGAACCCTGAGGGGACATTTTGGGTGATGCACAGCTCTCACTGGGACAAAAGTAATCACAATTAGTACTGTCGAAACTTTCACAAACTGAGAAAAATAACTTCTATACGTAGTCGGCAGGATTCGAACCTGCGCGGGGAGACCCCAATGGATTTCTAGTCCATCGCCTTAACCACTCGGCCACGACTACAGAACCTCTGAAACCACTTTTATCCAATGCCTTTGTTACGCCTCACGTTCTTCTGTCTCCATAATCGCTTTAGTTCTGGACGTGTTAGGTAGGAAGGCAGCGCGAAAGACGGAGCTAGACAGGAACGGATGCTTAGGCTTCGCACCGCACATCCTCGAAACCCTCCTTCCAGATCCTCCCCTAAGTCTCTGGTCTCCAGCAAAGATCGCGTGGAAAAGGAAGACGCAGCAGCGGCGACCCAGACTATTCCTTGCGTTCTCGGCTCTGGGATGTATTCCTTCCCACTTATAGAACGCTAACAGTTCAGGTTTTAAAAGATCGCAAACGATAATCCTTTAGGTTAAAAGTAAAACAAAAGTAACTCAGCTTTGGCCCGTACGGGGATCGAACCCGCGACCTTGGCGTTATTAGCACCACGCTCTAACCAACTGAGCTAACCGGCCAGCTGCGAGAGTGTGTCTGAAAAGACACTCCCTAGTCTGTTCTGGAACGATTTCCAATTTTACCATACACAAAATAGTCGGCATGAAGTTAACATAGCCCAAGCGATTCCCCTCACCGCCACCTTGGCAACAACTACAAGAACCAAGGGACTCTGCTGTCTGTTGCCCAAGGTTCTACCTGAGGTTTGGCTCTGGGGAACTCAAGAACATTTATGTTTTTCAGCCTCCTGGTCCGTTCCCCGTTCCCCCCTCTCCCTCCACCCCCCACCCCCCATCCCCTCTTGGCTCTTCACCTCCCCTGTCTGTCCTGTATTTCCAAACATTTGACATGAACCCAACTCCTGCCAGATGTTGCTGAGACCACCTTATAACCATGTTCTCTATACCCTGTCCCCACTCCCTAATTGATACGCCTAGAGAGGTCTGACTTTCGTTTCTATCATTCCTCTGTTGGACCTGCAGTTCTCTAAACCACCTTCCACCATCCACACTGGCAGTAAACTAACAACGAAATCTAGGAGAATGACAGGCCAGCCACTAGGAAGTGAGTCTAGGTATGGCACCTCAGACATGACCGCAGGTCAGAAAGTCCTCAGGTTTATTGTAGCCCAAAGGGCCTATCATAACACAGTCATAAGGGGGCAAGGTTTTTGTTCTGTGTTCCACCACAAGGCAGAACTCAAGCACTCAGGACAGGTCACCTCTGAGTGTAGGTGTTCTAACCCAACTGGAGAAAACACCATGATCATGCTGTGATCTGCCGTTTTCAGTGTCTCCAAGGCATGCTGACACCAGAATAACTAGAAATCACAGCGGGGTAGGAGTTCCTGACTCCAGCGTCTGGGGTCCTGGAAGCTCTGAGGCCACCTTAGGCAGTGTCATCAAGAGGAAGCAGCAGAAGCTTGTGGAGGGTTGGGGAGCTCCGGCTCCTGGAGAGAAAGGCAGACCAGTCGGAGCCTGGGATTCACTCTGGTCAGCAGAGGGAGCTCTCCACACTGGAACTGCTGCAGCCGGGATGGTTCTGAGACAGCAAGAGCAAACATCTGGTGTGTTCGGGTCTTTAGTTCCTATCCACCATTTTTCCTCCCAGCCTAGAAAGCCCCTGTCCAGCCCCCATCCACATTCCTTTTTAGGACCTGTCCACCTTGTCCATACCTATTGGGGTAATATCAGTGGGTCTCCTTTCAAGTGCAAAAGAAAGCTTAATGGGTCGGAGGACAAAGGGGCTGGTACAAAGTGTCCGGAGGAACAGGGTCAAGGGTTCATGGGTTTTGCTTGCAGACTGGAAAGGGAAACTCAGAATTAATTGGAACCCAAGTTTCTAACCACACGCCAACCCTCCAAGAACTTGAACATCTATCAGAGCACTTCTTACCTCTGTTTGGGCTCCCGGCCCTGTAAATTGCAAGGCCACTCTCCCTGGCCCCCTCACATGCTCTAGGACGGAGGACCACTCACTAGGACTCAGCCCTAGTGCCATTGCCACATGATGATTCCTACAGATCACCGTGGCTTCTGCGGTGCCATCTTCTACCAGGAGCCTAAGAGAAGGGAAGCAAACACCCAAGCAAGCCTAATGGACAGGCCCAGACCCAGCAGACCTCCTGATGCACGTGTCTCTCCTATGTAGCTCACTTTATCTTCATTTAAAAACGGAGGTAAGAGGATGAGACGGGGCCTTGCTATGTAACCCAGCTGGCCCCATATCAAACTCATGGCAATTCTCCTGACTCAGTACCACGCTTGGATTACAAGTGTACCACCATACCCCACTTCTTTTGTGTGTGTGTGTGTGTGTGTGTGTGTGTATTCGAGACAGGGTTTCTCTGTGTAGTCCTGGCTGTCCTGGAACTCACTCTGTAGACCAGGCTGGCCTCGAACTCAGAAATCCGCCTGCCTCTGCCTCCCGAGTGCTGGGATTAAAGGCGTGCACCACCACGGCCCAGCCCATACCCCACTTTTTGAAAAAAGTACTAAACAAAAATCACGCTACTGTAGACATCAGAACTGTGTAACTAGGAAGTAGCCAGTATAACAAGTTGCCTACCTGATGTTGGCCTGGCTTATGGCCCTCTGAGATGGACAATTGGGGTCCCCACGACTACACTTCCCCTGGGATAAACAAAACACAGTTGGAAAAGCCCTCTTCCTCCAGTGACTCCACTCTGACACTTCACACCCAGCTCAGCCTGTCTTTCCCAATACCTGGGGGCAGATGCTGGTGCAGTGAGCACACACCCACAGGATCTGAAGGCTCAGGACACACACAATATGGCAAGAGGTAGTGGCCTGGAAGGGTGGCCGGTCACCTCGGAGAAGTTCAGCCAGGTAGGTGTGGGGCAGGGGAGCACTAAAGGAGAAGGACAGCAGCGTCAAGCAGCTGGGCATGGTGACAATTACCCATAATCCAGCACAGGCTTTAGGTCACCATTAAAATTTCAAGGTTACCCAGGCATGGAAGTTTTAATCCCAGCACTCAGGAGGTAAATTCAGATCTCTATGAGTTCAAGGCCAGCCTGGTCTACATACTGAGTCCCAGGCCAGTCAAGGCTACACAGTAAAAGCATGTCTCAAAAAACAAAAATAAAAATGAAGGCTAGTTGGGCAAAATAGTGAAAGAATCTCAAAACCCTAAGTCAAGGCAGAGGAGTAAGGTGAATCTAACTGTAAAGTAAGGTGAATCTAACTGTAAAGTGAATCTAACTGTAAAGTAAGGTAAATCTAACTGTAAAGTAAGGTGAATCTAACTGTAAAGTAAGGTGAATCTAATTGTAAAGTAAGGTGAATCTAACTGTAAAGTAAGGTGAATCTAACTGTAAAGTGAATCTAACTGTAAAGTAAGGTGAATCTAATTGTAAAGTAAGGTGAATCTAACTGTAAAGTAAGGTGAATCTAACTGGCCTTAACAAGCACAAGGATGGAGACAGGGACAGCGGTGAGTTCTACATACCCCTGGAAGCCCACAGCCCTTGCCACACTCTGGTTCCTGATCTCCAAGAGCCACCAATTATTTCTCAGGCTTGACTACCAAGACATTTGTCCAGAATGACATATGTACAGATAGAAAAGCTCCAAGAGCTTGGAACCTCACGTTTTTCCAGGTACTGGGTACTTTGGAGCATATGAAATCCTTCTGACTCAAAAAAAAGTTGTGATCAGAGAAGACTCCATCTGTGGCAAACGATCCAGGGCCAGGTACATGAGTAAAATGTCAGTGTGAAGTAGGGAAATGTGGGCATCAGAGCCTCAACACTGACCTGGCCTTGGTCTCTGGGGGGAAGCTCAGGACCTGCACAGAAGTGGATGACCGGAAACAACAGTAAACAACGTTGGATCTGCAGAGAGAAGAGTGGGGTGAGGACAGAGCAGTCAGGCTGGGGAAGGAGTGAGACTGGGATCACGCCTCCCAGGCTGGGCTAACTCTTCTACCCCAGGGCACATCCACAGCTCTATTAAAGCAGAGAGAATGGCAGACAACAGACAAAAGACTAACAACCAGTCACAGCAAAGCCAAGCATAGTACTCCCAGCATCTGGATACAGAGGCAGTGGCAGGAGGAGGACTCTAAGTATGAGGCTAGCCTGAGCTACACAGGAAGTTGCAAAACAGCCAGGACTACATAGTGAGACCCTGTCCTAAAACAAAACAAAATAGTAAAGCAAAGAAAATATGTCCTTGTGGCAGTTAGGTGGGGTGAGTATTCAAGAGGACATCAGTAAGCAAAGAAGGTGTGGCCATACGATATAGGTCTTCACCTGGAAATCTTTCTCTCCAGCTGGCTAAAGTGGACTCGGGCTCCTGGAAGGAGTCCCATTTGGGGAGGCAAGTGTGGATCTTCCATATATATGTCCAGGTGAGGGGGATATTCCCAGTCATCCATTTCTAGAGCTACTGTTAGCTTCACACCTGTTTTAATAGCCCCAGCATTCCCTACGGACAGAGGGAAGGGTGGCCAGTGATCAGCCAGGACTACAAGGTCCCATCCCTCCAATTCATACCTTCTTCCCCAGAGGATGGCACATTACCAGGTTTTATCCGGCGAAGGGCCAGAGGTGGTTCACACAGTATCCGAGACAAAATCTCAGCAGAGAAAGACACCAAGGAATTAGAGGAGCTGAAAGAGAGAGAAATCCATGAGGAAACACAGAACTGAGAGATCAGCTCACAAGACAGAAAAGGAGCCTTCCGCAGCTAGTTCATCATTCACAGTCTTATGCTTCCTGAAGAAGCAGGTTTCTAGGAAACATTCATTTTAAACATAACTCTCTTCCTCTTCCTTCTCCTTCTTTTTCTAATCCTTTCAGACAACTGTCTGTAACTCCAGTTCCAGAGGATCTGTTACCCTCTTCTGGCTTTTGAGGGTCTTGGAGCACAGACAGATGCAGGGAAAACACCCATACAATAAAATAAAAGTTAAAGAAAAAGCCAGCGTAGACTGGGGTTGGGTGGTGCTGCGTGCCTGTAATCCTAGCACCGTACAGCGTGCATGCTCTTCCTACATGAAGGTTGAAGGCTGGCTTCAAAACTTCAGCAATTCTGCCTCAGGTTCCCAAAGAAAATGACTGCAAGTATACACTACCTTAGCTTCTTCCCTGATCTCTCTTCCTATTTTTTGAGACAGGGTTTCTCAGCGTAGCCCTGGCTGTCCTGGAATGCTCTGTAAACCAAGCTGGTGATAGACTCAGAGAGAGATGCCTGCCTCTGTCTCCCAAGTGCTGGGATTAAAGGTGTTTACTACCCTGCAAACAAACTCCAGCCTACATCACTTAATAAGTATCAGTCTCATAAAAACTAGACACAATCCTCCTTCTCTTGTTTATTTTTTAGACAAGATTTAGCTTAAAACTAATGGTAGCTCTCCCCTAGGCTGGGTGTGCTAGGATTACAGGCATGCACCACCACCCAACCCCCAGTCTATATTCCCTTTTCTTTAACTTTTATTTTATGTGTATGGTGTTTTCCCCACATTCATCTGCGCACCAAGACCCTCAGAAGCCAGAAGAGGGTGTCAGATCCTCTGGCATTGAAGTTAGAGTTGTAAACTGCCCTGTGGACCTCTGAAACGACAGCCAGTTCTCACTTACAGAGCCATCTTTCCAGTCCTCTGGAGTCACCTTCCCCCTCCTCTGTGACAGCAACTGATCATTTGGCCCTGGATGGCCTGAACTCCTTATGTAGACTAGGCCAGCCTCAAACTCACAGAGATCTGCCCGACTCTGCCTTCCAAATGTTTGGATTAAACATGTATACCACTATGCTTGGCTTATATTCAGTTTTAGTAATAAAAAACAGTCTCATAAAAATTACACACAATCCAGTAGAAGTTTTCTGCACACAGGAAACAGCTTTTCATTTGTTGTCACCTACAAAACCTTCTATGAAATACCATGTGTCTGTATTCACCTACCGACTACACCCACTCTGATCTCAGGTCCTTCTCTTCTCTACACTGCCATCTTCTTCCTTGTATTTTCTTACGTTTCTGTTTCCTTTTATTGCTAAAGCTTTTCCTTAATTGTGAGAACATTTGCTCAGCTGGGTTGAGCAACAAACGCTCAACAGCATTTAGGAGGTAGAGGCAGGAGTCAAAGGTCATCTTCAGCTACATAGCAACTTCAAGACCAGCCGAAAGATGAGATCCTGTCTCAACAACAACAACAAAAGTGTGGTGGGGAGGGAGGAGGGCAGGAGACATTGCTTGTGACTATTCCCACAGTGACAAGAAAAACTGAAAGAGAACCCCCCCTCTCACACTGACATCACACTGAAGAACTGTGTAGACCACAGAACTCTCTGCTCAGCCAGTCCAGCCAGCACAGAGCAGAGCACAACCAAAAGGACCAGAGGTAATGGACAACACTTACTTGTCACTAAGCAGGTGGGCCAGTGAGGACTCAGGCAGTGCTCTAGGAACCTCCAGTATATTAGGTATGTCCTGAGAGCTCCCAAGTTCCAGGGTCCACTCCTCTTGAAAAGTGAGGCAAGAAACAGAGTCAGCCAATTCCAGAGGACGGTGAGATGTACCAGATGAACATTCTGCCTCGAACACTGGTGTCTGCTGGGAAACATGAAGACAATTGCCTCTGCATGTGCCTAGGACAGAAGGATGTTCCCTAAGTCCTCCAATGCTGACTTCTTCCTGGAGCCTGATGAGGAAAGGGATCCCGACTGACAGATGATTCGATCCCACTAAATTCTGCCTCTTCCAGAAGACCTGGAGGATTCAGCACTGGAATGCCTGCTCCAGACTCCAACCCAACTAGCTTTCTGATGTGCAAGAGAAAAGCACTCACTGAGGGGCCAGGAGCCACTAGTCGGTAGACTTGGTTTGGGTACAAGAATGGAAACCATCGAACTGAAGAGCCAAGAAAGATGAGGAAGACCTATGAGGAAGGACAGCACAGCATTGAACTCCAGTGTGCAGCACAGGGTACAGGAGGTCAGGCCCTAGGAGTCCCAGCTTACTTTTTGATCCTTGTTCTCAATGGCCAGAGACTCAGGTGGGCTCCATCCAGAACCCTCCCTCTTCTGTGTGCCACAAAGCCAAGTTCCTGACACATGGAAACTCAGAGTGGACTTTGGTGGTTGTGAACTGTCTCCCGGAAGGAGACAAAAATTACGTTTCATGAGGGCCTCCTTGTGGGACAGTAAGAACAGCCGGCTCTGTCCCACGTGGAGTCCCTCTGGGCAGGAGGAGGCTGTCTGAGATGGTTCTGAACCAAAGGTGGGTCTGGGCACAGGCAGGATCAGGGCATCAGCCAGGTAGAACTGGACATAGACTCTGTTGAAAGAAGCAGATATTTAGTGATATAGGAACTGGGTGATTCAGATCCCAGATCCCCACACACCAGGTTCTTCCTTTCCCTCAGAGCCAAGAAGATAAGCACAACTCCAGAGAGCTGACCTGGCCTGCTTCTTCTGGATGAAGCTTGCCATGCCCATCTCCTCCCAGGAAGGGAAGTTGCTCCTGACTTCTCTTTCTACCACCAGCTGGAATTTCTCTACCCGCACCAAGCAGCCTAGATGAAGAAGAAAGTTTTCTATCTCATCTTAGCAAGAAAAGGAGTGAAGCACACACTAGGCAGACCTCTGCCATCCCAGGCCACCGCCCTCTTCTGAAGTGAAGGTCCACACCTGATCATCTCAGCCCCTAGGCAACCACTCCAAGCAGAAATACTCCATACCACGTGCAGGCCTGCCCCTGGCTCCGCAGGCTGAGAGGCCTTCCTTGTTCTTTCCCCAAATCTGTAACATGCCTTTTTTCTGAATCTTACAAAGTTTCCTCTCTAGGGTTTCCCTTGTTGTTTTGGTTTTTTGTTTGTTTGTTTTGTTCATATTTTGAGACAGAGTCTATTATATAGCTCTGGCTGTCCAGGAATTTACTATGTAAATCAGGCTGACTTTGAACTCACAGAGATCTACCTGCCTCTGCTGGGATTAAAGGCATAGGCCCACCATCCCAGGCTCCTTTTTATGAATCTCAACAAGTTAAATAAGATCAGTGTTCTTCCAAATTATGAATGTAGGAAACAGGAAGGTAAATGTTTAGGAGCCATGTTATGTAGAAGAGATGGATGCTGGGAGCTGTAGCTCTGGTTCCTCTTCTCTCCATCAGCACCAGCCTCTCACACTTCTCCAGGTAGCTGATCAATATCATTAGGAAAGCCCAGCAGATGCTCCCTTTCTCCCCGCTCCCTGCCTGAGCTCCACCTCCCACCACCATCATCTTCCCATCTCTTAACTTCGCACCTATGAGCTTCGGGTCAATGAGGGGCTGCGAACCCTCAGCCAAGGGCATACAGGGCAGTGAACCTCTTAGATCCCGAAGCTGCAGACAACCTTTTTGAGATGAAGCCACCAGGACCCCAAGTAAAACCTGCAGGAAATAAAGGTCAAGCTATTAAATATTTATTAAACAAACAGCAAGGACTGGGCAGATGCCCAGAACTTGGGAGACAGAGGCAGGACTGTTATAAGTTTGTCTTGGTCTACATTATGAGTTCCAGGCCAGCTGGGGTTCACAGAGAGATCCTGTCTCTCTAAAAATAAAAAACTCCACTGAGCATCTACCATGTGTCATGTGCTGTTTTAAACACCATCAGCAACAAAGGCAAGCACCCACACATGTAAGAGTAAGAACTGAATTATACTCTTGACCATGGTGTACATACATACTTGTAGTCCCAGTAATCAGAAAGCTGAGGTAGCAGGACCTCTAGGAGTTTGAGGCCAGCCTGGGCTATACAACAAGACTGCCCCAGGGGGAAAAAAGCAGTAACGAAAACAAAGAAGCAAAACCCAACAGAATTCTATATTCCAAGCTACAATTTGGGGGCTTGTTTATTGCATGTACTGGGGGATGTGATTTCACTTTGTGGAGGTCACACGACTTAAGGGAGTCAGCTCTCTTCTCTCACCACAGATTCTGGGGGTCAAGCCCTGGCCACCGCTCTTTTTATCCTTAATGGGTGAGTTGCTCTGTCTATATGTACACCTGCAGGCCAGAAGAGGGCATCAGAGCCCTTTATAAAGAGTTGTGAGTCACCATGTGGTATCTGGGAATTGAACTCAGGACCTCTGAAAGAGTAGCCAGTGCTCTTAACCACTGAGCCATCTCTCCAGGTCCACACACACCACCCCCTTTTCTTTTGTTTGTCTGTTTCTGAGGCAGGGTCTCACTGTGTCTCTCTAGCTAGCCTGAAACAGGCTAACCACCATACCCAGCATGGTTTTAGCTGTTGTTCTTGTTTTAGACAGGGTCTATGTAGTCCAGGCTAGCCTAACTCAAAGAGATCCATTCATCTCTTCCCTCCTAAGTATTAGGATTAAGGCATGTATCACCACACTTGCCCAAGCTATGATTTCTTTCATTCTTCCTAGTTGCTATAAAAAGGACAAATCGGTGAAGGGCAAGAGCAGATAAAGCAGTCTAATTAGAAAGCCAGTTAGCCAGGTGGTGGCGCACGCCTTTAATCTCAGCACTTGGGAGACAGAGGTGGGCAGATCTCTGTGAGTTCATGGCCAGCCTGGTCCACAGAGTGAATTCCAAGACAGCCAGGGTTACACAGACCCTGTCTCAAACATGTGCACGTGCAAACACACACAAACACACACACACACACACACACACACACACAGCGCCAACATAGTTGAATGACAAAAATAAAAACAACAAAAAACACATGATCTGAACAAGTAGAGGTGATGAAACTGGCAACAAGCAGTCCCTGAACCTTCTAGAATTTCCTTACCTGGGCTGGCTGGAACACACAAGATGGCAGACAGAGCCAGGACCAGGCTAGGCGTCGATTCAGTTGGCAGCTGGTCAGGTGAGTGGCTTCTGGGAGAGGCAGCAGGGCCTTTGGGTCAAAGGTAGCCCAAGCCCTGTGCTGCCCTTCCTCTGCCAAGGCGAGTATAGTAGGGAAAGAGTAGGGGGTCTGCAGCGGAGTGTACTGTGGAGAAAGAAGCAATCACACCGTGGCCCTGTGCCCTGTGCCCTCAGGCATTAGCTCTGCTGCCAATCTTTCCCCCTTGTCCTCGTACTTTCTGAAGGGGGCAGTTATGTGGCTCTTCCAGGATCTCACTGTGTGCGTGCCGAATGGGGCTGCCAGGTGGAATAAGAACATCCCAGGAGGGAGCCAGGAGCTGCAGTCCCAAGCTGGGCTTCCCAGGAGAGGAGTGCTTCAGGAACTGCTGACATCTCAACACATGGGGACACAGCCTTGGCCACGGGGAGAAACATAGTCATTTCCCTAAGATCTGTCTCTTCCAGGATCCTGCAGCCCCTACAGAGAAAGTAACATCCTCCCACCCGTCTCCACCCCAGACCCTCAATCTCAGTCCTCCTCACTTGCAAACCAGCTCCTCTAGGGCCTTGGTAGCCCATAAGTATAAGGGAAGTCCTAACTGACATTTCCACACGAGTTGCTCATACAAGGAGGCACCATAAACTTTGTAGGATGGCAAAGTCTCAGGCTTAAGACAAGAAAAGCCTTGAAGCCGAACGGTGCCATGGAGACAAAGTGCCAGTACAGGTCTTGTTGTTCCTCCACCCACTGCCTGAAGGAGATGAACATCTCGGAGCTGCAGGAAAACAGAAAAGCAGAGATAAATAGAATGTGTAGTACACACCTGTAAATCCCAGCACTTGGGAGGCAGAGGCAAGAGGACTGGAAGATAAAGGGCCATCTTTGGCTACACAGAGGCTTGAGGCCAATTTGAGCTACTGAAATCTAAAACAAAAAACCCATGCTTGTAACTGCAGTGCTCCAGATCAGAGGCAAGGGGTTGTGAGGTTTAGGCCAGCTTAGTTTACATAGCAAGTTTCAGATCAGCCAAGGCTTCAGAGTGAGACCCTGTCTCAAAACAAACAAGACGAAAAACTACCTAAGGCTGGAGAGACGGCTCAGCAGTTAAAGAAAAGTACTGCTCTTGCACAGGACCCAAGGTCAGTTCCTAGTGCCCACTATGGGTGGCTCACAACAACTAAACTTTAGGAAAACCCTGCCTCGAACAAAACAAAACAAAATTAAACAAAAAACTAAAACAAGGGCAGAGGTGAGACCCCAGCTTAACCCCTGCAGAGATGGCTACTGTTTCTCCACCCTAGGTTCCAAGAGAAATTCATGTTCCCCAAAGTTGCCTATCTCTATTTCTATCAAAACTCATTGTCTCTGAGGTCACCTACCATTTCCCATGAACTGAGGGTCTTGTCATCTCCAGGTCTGATATTTGACATACCTCCAGACAGACCCCTGGTCGAATAACCCGCCTGAGGCCATGGATCTTCTGGTATGCGAGGCAGAGAATCAGCTGTCCATCTAGAATGTAGAGGCTGGCAGACTCATTCAACACGTCAGTTACTGTTCCCTGCACACAGGGAGACAGAGGTCCGGTTAGCCACTATTTCCTCCTCCTTTGGAGGCTCACATTGCAGGTGTCAAACCTCTAGGATCAGTACCTTTCACTCACCAAATAATGCAAGACTTTGGAACCCCGGACAAGACCTTCTTGCCCTCTGCTGTCTTTGGAGCTGGTGGGCTGGGGCAGCGGTTTAAGGTCAGCTTCTGAGAATGCTAGGTCCAGTTCCAGCTCCTGCACATAACCTGGTCTCAGTGGCATCAGAGTTGAAGATGGAATGGTTGTCCAAATACAGGAACGGTGAAACCGGGTCTTGGTTACTTGCAATTTTGTCAGCACATAGGCCCTACCAGGCCGGAGAACTCGGTGCCACACCGTCTGAGCAGGAATCTGGCTTAGGCAGTGGGAGGTAACATTATACATGAGACCCCTGCCCCCACCCATAATGCTGCCCCTCTGCCAAAGGCCCTTCCCACAACAATTTGACTCAAAGACTTCATGACTTTTCTCTTATTCTTCATCTTCTGTTTGTTTGATTGGCTTTTTTGTTACTGTTTGGTTTTGTTCTGTTTCAGACAAGGTCTCATACAGCCCAGGCTGATTTTAAAGTCACTATGTAGCCAAGACAAGTATTGAACTCTTAGTACTATAAGTCACTGAACTTTAAGGATCTCTACATTATCAGGAAATGCCACATATTTCATAAGTCTTTCATAAAGATACAAACCATTCATGGAGTTTCCTTCAAAATGGCAAATATCCCATCAAGAAAATCATGTTCAGTATGTTCTCTCTCACCTCAGAAGAGACAAGCCAATCATCTATTTCATTAATATGAGCTGAGTACACAGACATTAAATAACAGGTTATTCACTCCTCTTTAACATGTTTCAGATCATGGAAAGAAACATGTGATCATGCATCAAAAACAATACATGTTATCTTTCCTTTCTTTTTGTGGGTTTCCAGTTGTTTGTTTGTTTGGGGTGTGTGTGTATTTTGCTTTTTTTGTTTTGTTTTGTTTTTCTTTGTAGCCCTGTCTGTCCTGGAACTCATTCTCTAGATCAGGCTGGCCTCCACCTGCTCCTGCCTTCTGAGTGCTGGGATTAAAGGCGTGTGCTACTACCTCCCAGAACCTCTGACTTTCTTTTTATTTTTCTTTTTGGTTTATTTTTCTTTTTGGTTTTTCAAGACAGGGTTTCTCTGTGTAGCCCTGGCTATCCTGGAACTCACTCTGTAGACCAGGCTGGCCCCAAACTCAGAAATCCACCTGCCTCTGCCTCCCAAGTGCTGGGATTAAAGGCATGCACCACCACTGCCCGGCTGACTTTCTTTTTTAAAATTATTTAAATTTTGTGTAGATGGATGTTTTACATGTGTGCACATCTATGTACCACTTGCATGCAGTGCTCAGGTGGGATCCTTTGGAACTGCAATTATAAACACTTGTGAGGTGCCATGTGGGCTCTGGGAACTACACCTAGGTCCTCTGGAAGAGAAAAGCTACAGCCCCCCCCTTCCCTCCCCCCCTCTCACTGAGACAAGGTCTTACTATGTAGCCTTGGCTGGCCTGGAACTTGCTTGTCTATCAGGTTGTCCTCGACTCACAATGATCCAAGAGTAAGGATTAAAAGCATGAGCGACCACCCCAGCATCCATCTTTCTAGTGTGTGTGTAAAGGTGCACATGTGGGTAGATGTCCATTCATGTCGATGTCAAAAACAATCCCAGGTATCAGTTCTCATGAAGTCTTGTACCTTTTGGGGCAGGCTCTCTCACTGGCCTGCAGGCTCCAGGGCTCTGCTGTCTTCCATTTCACTATCACCAAGGTTACAGGCCATGCTACTGTGCCCAGCTTTTCCAGGAGGATCAAAGTCAGGCTCTTGTGTGTGTAGGGAAAGGGCTTTACTAACTAAGCCATCTCCTCAGCTTTGCCTTTTCTCCCATCATCCTCTTTGCTCGCCTTTAGACCGTTTCCTTCCTCCACAGTTTCTCCTTCCATATTTTATATATTAGTCCAGACACTACACATAAGAAACTTGAAATCTGTCCCTTCTGTGTCACCTCTCCCTGTGTTCTTGTGGTTGGAACTCCCTCTCTACTCCCACATGCCCATCTTCACCTTGGTCCTCACCTGTACAATGATGGACACCTGGCGGCCGGCTTGGGCTAATTCACCAAGTGTCATGATGAAGTACCTTTTGTTCTGAGTTATCAGCAGGGCACTCAGATGGACCAGTTTTCCAGCGAGATTTAGCTCCTTTATTCTGCATTTCTTTCTAAGGAAAGAAAAAAAAAGACATTTTGATTTCTTTCCTTTTCCACGAGTCTTCCCTTCCACTGTAAAAAACAATCTTGCTGTAGCAATGCAAAATATCCATAATTCCAAGCTATTATCTAAAGACGGTCCAACCCTTCTTGCCCTCACACAGGGTACACGTCCCTGACAGTCAAAGGCAGCTTCGAGGGAAGGTGCTTTCTGCCAACGGTGAGGACTGAATTTGATCCTGGGAACCATCCCACAATTGTTCGCTGATGTCTGTGTGTGTGTTAAGAGTGTTAAGATGGGATGTTCAGAAACACACACACACACACACACACACACACCCCTCTAGGGGACCGGGGAGAGAGTGTTGCCTGACTTCTAAATACAAGTTCTATTGCTAGTCACTTTTTTTTTTTTTCGGTTTTTCATGACAGGGTTTCTCTGTGTAGCCCTGGCTGTCCTGGAACTCACTCTGTAGACAAGGCTGGCCTCGAACTCAGAAATCCTCCTGCCTCTGCCTCCGGAGTGCTGGGATTAAAGGCGTGCGCCACCACTGCCCGGCTGCTAGTCACTTTTTAAAAAGCCAGTGTGGCAGCATAATCCCTCTGGTGAGAGGTGACACATGGGACTATGTGACTAGTCAGGTCAATGAGGTTGGTCAGTACATGCATGTATGTATACATACACACATATACAAAAAGAATTTGGTGGTTTTTTTTTTTCTCTTTTAAAAAAATTATCAAACTAGCATTGTGGCGCATGTCTTTAATCCTAGCGCTTGGGAGGCAGAGGCAGGTGAATCTCTGAGTTCAAGGCCAGCCTGTTGTACAGAGTGAGTTCCAGGACAGCCAAGCCAGTACTACACAGAGAAACCATGTCTTTTATGTGAATGAATGCTCCCCCTGGATGCATGTCTGTGCACCACATGTGTGCCTGGGACACAGAGAAGCTTAAAAAAAAAAAAGGTGTTGGATCCCCGGGAACTGGAAATACGGTGGTTATAAACCACCATGAAGGTGCCAGGAAGCAAACCTAGGACCTCTGGAAGAGCAGACAGTGCTCTTAACCACTGAGCCATCTCTCCAGCCTATTTTTTCCATCTTTTGAGGAAGGGTCTCCCACTATAGCACGGACTAACATGGAACTCACTATGTAGGCTCCACAGCCTTCCTGCTTCAGTGTCCTGAATGCTGGGATTGTAGAGTGAGCCACAACCAGCTCCAAGCCTTCCTCATAACTTTCTTGATACTCAAACCCCACTGTTCCCCTGTTCCATCTATCATCTGTATCTCTATCAAAGTGTCTTCCTCCACTGAAAGTACCACCATCCTCCAAACCTCTCTGTGTTCCTTTCTTTCCTAAGAGTGGAAAATTACCTGTATCTGAGCAGGTAGGACGCCTTTTCTGGGTAGAGGACAGGGATAGGCATGAGGGGGCCAGGATTGACAGTCAAAGGAAATACTGGCACAGGTGTGCCCCACAGCTCCAAGTGCCCTTCCCCCAAGGAATTCCTCTTGGCAGGAGGGAGATAACTCCAACTGGGGAACAGGAAGAGATGGCCCAACCAAGAAAGGTCTAGATCTATAAGCTAGAAAAGACCAAAGCCACAGGTTAGCCAGGACCTTAGCACCTGACCTACCTAGCGCTCCTGCTCACACAGGAGGCAGCTGGCCCCCGTTCTACTCACCTCACAGTCCAAGGCTCCAGTGTTATCTCTCACATACAGGCTTCCACTCCTACACTCTTGTTCCAAATCTCCCAATAGGTCTACTAGTGTCCCTAAAAGTAACAGCTGCTCCCGGGGCAGGACACTGCCCCCTGGCCCAGCTCCTCGGGTCCAAGCCTGGTAAGCATTACCACTCCAGGACAGGTGGCTGCAGCATGGGAGACGCTGATGGGTCTTCAGACTCTGTACCGAGACAAAGCTGAAAAGTGAAGAAAGCAGTTCTGCAAGTCAGTTACATCTGAGAAAAGACTCTCAACCTTGATAGAGCAAGGAGAGCATGGACTCAGAGACGTCTGCCTATGAAATTAAGGATGGGGTCTGATCTAAAGGTTGGGCAATGTCTCTAAGGGAAACAAGAAAGTCTGTAATGAATGTCTCTACAATGAGAGACCAAGAGACATGAAGTAGATTGCAGGAGCAGTCTGAGGAAATAAATGTGTATGGAGAACACTAAAGACTCCACAAACAGGGGCTCAAGCAATGGCTCAGCAGTTAAGAGCACAGTCTGCAGCCAGGCGGTTGTGGTGCTCACTTTGAATCCCCAGCACTTGGGAGGCAGAGGCAGGCAGACCACTGAGTTCAGGTTAGCCTGCTCTACAGAGTGCGTTCCGGGACAGCCAGAGCTACACAGAGAAACCCAAACCCTTTCTCAAAAAGCAAAACAAAGCAAACAAACAAAAGAGCACTGTTGGCTCTTCCAGAAGTCCAAGGTTTGATTCCCAGCATCCATATAGTGGCACACAACTGTCTGTAACTACAACCTGAAGGAATCTGATTCCCTCGTTTGGTCTCCAACACCTCTGGGCAAACATGTGGTACACAGACACACCTGCAGGCAAAATACCCATATACATAAAATAAATTTAATTCAATAAATATTTTTTAAAAAAATATACAAGTATGCAGTTATACAAATAAACTGGTATAAGATTTTACTGAGAACAATATGCATATAGATACTGAGATTGAAGGACCGGCATTCCTCTTTTGACATGATAGAGGAGGATCATCAGAACAGTTATTAGGAGACCTCACTAACTCTTCTTCTTCACATCTTACAAAAAAGAACAAAGCAAATACGTACGACAAAGCACTAAGAGTCTTTTTCTTTTTCTTTTTTTTTTTTTTTTTGGTTTTTCAAGACAGGGTTTCTCTGTGTAGCCCTGGCTGTCCTGGAACTCACTCTGTAGACCAGGCTGGCCTCAAACTCAGAAATCGGCCTGCCTCTGCCTCCCAAGTGCTGGGATTAAAGGCGTGCGCCACCACTGCCCGGCAGCACTAAGAGTCTTAAGGCAGGCAGCAAGGACAAGGCTATATAGAGTATGGCCTGTACACATCACATCAGCTAAATCACCTCTTCCTCTCTCCTCTCCTTCTCTATAAACATGACTTAAGCCAAGTTAGGAGAACTTTAGGAAAGAAGCTGACGAAGAATGGAAAGTTCTGCTGTGAGGGTGCGGTGAGTCCGCCTTCTCCACTGTCCTTCCTCTCTTCCCAGCCTTAACCCCACCAAGACCCGCCTCACCTCACCTGTAGCTCAGGGGCAGTGTAAAATCCTGGTTCTCCCCCTGCGACAGCCACGTCTCCTTCACACAATCAATTACTGACCGAGTCAACTGTTTATTCGGCTCCTTGTCAGCTGGACAAAGGGTCTCTTGGATGAAGGTCTGGGCAGCCTCAAGCCAGGCTTGCTCCTGAGGAAAATGAAACTAGTTAAACACCCTCACAATCCTGCCCACCAAAGGATTCTCAGAAGATAAAAGAATAGACACAATAAAACAACCAATCCAGACAATCAAAGGATGCATGTTTCAAACCTGAACAAGTTTTAGAAGTTGGTGCAAGACTGAAGGTAGAACTCCACGGAGATGAGGGCTTGCCACAGTGAGTCCAGCCATAGTTAGACAGGTGGCCACTTAGCTTAATCTTGCCTCCTCTGACAAACCTGTACTGATTCTTAAAATGTTCACTTGAAATTCAGACTCCTGGGGGCTGGAGTGATGGCTCAGCAGTTAAGTCTTCTAGAGAACCAAATTTCAATTCCCAGCACCCACATGGTAACTGACAATTGTAATTCCAGATCCAGGTTATCTGATGCCTTCTTCTGGCCTCTGTTGACACTGCATGCACATGGTAGGCACTGCATACACAGGGTACACAGACATACATGCAGGCAAAACATCCATAACATATTTTTTAAAAAAGAAAAGAAAAAGATACAGAGAGATTCCCCTGTCAGCCTTTCTCTGGCCATCCCAGGTCAACAGCCAATCTGACCTTGGAGCTTCCATGGTACCTTGCACACATGGATAGCCTATTATACAGCACTGGCCCTATGGTTAGGGTTATCTCATCTTCCATTGAGCCTGGTTCTAAGTCAGGAAGCTGAAAAGTAAAAATGGGAGAATAACATTAAAAAAATCCACACCTTTGGGGCTGGAGATGGCTCAGAGGTTAAGAGCACTGGCTGTTCTCCCAGAGGTTCTGAGTTCAATTCCCAGCAACCACATGGTAGCTCACAAACATCTGTAATGGGATCTGGTGTCCTCTTCTGCCCTGCAGGCATTCATGCAAGTACTAATAAATAAATCCTCAAAAAAAAAAAAAAAAAAAATCCACACCTTTAATCCCAGCACTCTGGAGGCAGAGGCCAGCAGATCTCTGAGTTCTAGGACAGCCAGAGCTACACAGAGAAGCTCTGTCTTGGGAAAAAAAAAAAAAATTCCTTTAAAAATTATTTTAAGAGAGGATCTGGTGTCAGGTGTAGAGCAAAGCAATGGCTCAGGGGTTAAGAGCACTGACTTCCAAAGGTTCTGAGTTCAATTCCCAGCAACCACATTGTGGCTCACAACCATCTGTAATGGGATCTGATGCTTTCTTCTGGTGTGTCAGTGTACTCATACATAAAAAAAAAAGACATAGTATGTGATTCAACATTGAGAAGACTGGATCTGGAGGATCTTGAGTGTGTGGCATCAAGTGTGTGGCAAGAGACACAGTAAGATTCTGTCTCAAAAGGAAACAACAACAATAACAAAGGTGGCGTGGGACAACAAAAACCACAGTACTAGGAGAGATTGCAGTAAGGGCCCTTGTTCTTACAGAGGACCCAGGTTCAAGTCCCAGCACAACATATATGGCAGATCACAAACAGCTGTAACTCCAGTTCCAGAATATCCTATGTACCTTTTGACCTTTTCAAGCTCCAGGCACACATATAGTGCACATATATATGCAGACAAAACACAAAGATAAAATAAATAAAATTTTTTTTTTAAAGGTGGGTGCACATATCATTTCAGAGACTGTGACAGCATGTACAAGACCTGCATGATTTCAAGCCAGCCAAAACTCCAGCAAGGAGAAGGGGAAGTGGGGGCAAAGTTCCATGCTTAACCAAGAAGTTATCTGCAAGTGATGTATGTTGGGAGAAGGAAAATTAGTTTTCTCCAGTGGAGAGAAGATATATCATACAGTCTCTAAGGCAGGCCTCATGCTCCGAATTGGTTTGCCAACACAAAACATACTCCATGCTTTTGGTTTTTCTGTTTTTGTTTTTGTTTTGTTTTTTACTTTTGACTTTTCTGGTTTGAGTTTTGGTTTGGATCTGTGTCTTTATTTCTGGGAGAAAGAGAGAGTATGAAGTTGAGTGGGTAGGAGGGAAAGAATACGCCCAAAATACATTCAATGAAAAAAATGTAAGCCTCTAAAAACAAAGTCACATTTCTGATCTTAGTATGTGAGTCTCTATGTCTAATAGAACACAAGAAAGGACACAGGCAAGGGGTCAAAGAGTAATTTATGGATGCTTGGCTTGTGTGCGTGCTGGTGCCCATCCCAACTCCTAAAAGTGGAGTTAAGGATGGGAGTGAACCATGTGGGTGCCAGGAAATGAAGCTGAAAGAACAGCCAGTGCTCTTAACCCCTGAGCCAGCTCACCAACAGTACCTCGCCTTTTTTTGAGACAAGGTCTTCCTATATAACTGTGGTTGGTCTATAACCCAATATATAGACCAAACTGTCCTTGAACTTACAGATCCCCCTGCCTCTATCTCCTAGGTGCCAGTAGGACTATAGGAATGTACATACCATCATGACTGTATAAGAGTATAATTTTTAATCATTCCATTTTTTAGTCAAGTATATATATGCACTTGAGTCGCTATAAACTAACACCATTAAATCTGATCCCTGTTCTCTTTTTAGCTAGTTCTAACCATCACAGCTCCATCTCTGGTCAGTAGCCCGTACTCAGCACATCTTTAGCACCTTGAAAAACCACTTTCAATGTTCTAAATTATTTTAGCATTCTTGTGGACAGTTCTACTGTCCTCCCTAGAACAAACACTCTCTTTGCATTTATATTCAGAGTTTTGGACAGTGGACCAATCCACTATCCAAACATACTTCATTGACATAATCAAAGCCTAGAAGTGCACTGTTTTATTTCAGGTTAGTTTGGTTTTGGTAACTAGTCCTCTGATGCCCAGTCCATTACTTGACAACCTTTGTTTCTCAAAATAGTAACACTGCCTCAAAGTGAAATTGAATTTGGTTTGATTTAAAAGTGGGGGGTAGGAGCAGGCAGATGTCACCCATTTTTAACCCCATTACTCAGGAGGTAGAAGCAGGCAGATCTCTGTGAGTTCAAGGCTGGCCTGATCTACATAGTAAGTTTCAGGAAGCAAGGGCTTTGTAGAAAGACCCTGTTCCTCTCCTGATAATGCACCCCCCCCCCCAAAAAAAGGCCATGAGAAGTTTCTTAGAGAAACCCCAGAGCTGAGCTCAGGAGGTTCCTGGTTCAGAAGCAATGATGACACAGAACCTGACAGAGGACTTGGATCTCCAAAGTCAGGACTCTGATGGTGATGAGGAAGTAGTCCTAACTCATGCAGAGCCAACTGAAAGGTTGGAACAGACTTTTTGAAGAAGCTCATTTAAGAACAAAACAACAACAACAACGGGCCAGTGAGATAGCTTAGCAGGTACAGACACTTGCAGTGAAAATCTGATTAAGCAAGGTTTATCTCTGAAACTCACGTAACGATGACAAAGAGAAATAACTCCACAAAATTGTCCTCTGAACTCTACATGTTAGCTGTAGCATATATCGCTATACATACACATCATAGACACACACACACACTACTAGGACATGTGGTTCAGTAGCAAAGCATTTAACCTGCATGCATGAGGTTCTGAATTCAATCTCCTGTGGCTGGGTTGGGATGGGTGAGGAGGGGGGTGTCTCTATGTCTCTATCCCAGCACTAGATGCTTGAGTAAGAGTATTCAAGGCCATTGTGGGCTACATGGTGCATTTTGCGGGAAGCCTCAGTTACATAGGAAAGACTTTGGCTTTTGCTGTTGTTTGTTCAAGAGAAAAAGGCAAACTAAGGCCATTCATTGAATCAAATGAAACAGGTCTGTTTTTGAATAAGCCCCAAGATTCATTTTGTATAACGTAAGCTTAGCACTATACACTTTACCCTTCAATACTTGAATTGCCTACCTTTGTTGTTGTTTTTAAAACAGGGTTTCACTAGGGAGCCCTGCTGCCCCATAACTTGCTATGTACAATAGGCCTGCCTGTGCCTCCCAACTGCTGGGATTAAAGGCTTGGTCCCACCACACCTGGCTGAACTGCCTACCTTGAATGAACGACCTTTAAAAGACGACTGTTGCTCAAGGGTCTCTACTTTAGCTGACTTCTCGATCCTGAGATCTCCTCCCATCACTCTGCCCAGCACAGGTCACCTAGCCAAGCAGCACATACGTCCTCTTTACAACCACTCCAGCACTAAAGCTATGTTCACTGAGCAGACAGCTAGCTTGAATCCTTGACTACTCTTTAACTAGCTCCTCGTCTTTTACAATATCCACCCCTTGAGATTCTAATGTCTTATTCTTTTTTGGTTTGTTTGTTCTTCCAGACGGGGTTTCTCTACATAGCCCCGGCTGTCATGGAACTCACTATGTATACTGGCCTCGAATCACAAGAGGTCTGTCTGCCTCTGCGTGCTGAGATTAAAGGCGTAAAACACCATGCCTGGCCCTTTCTTTTCTTTACCTCTGGTACTCCAACACTGTGCCGTGGATAAAGCCACTATAGGCTCTGCTTTCAACCATCATCTTTCAGCTCAACCGTACACAGTACACTTCAATAAAGTAAAACTCAAATCTCATCCAATCACTCCTTTGTCCAAAAAGGGTCAACAAAATTCGAGACAGGCATAGTGACTTGTAGAGGCTAGCCTAGTGAATTACATAGCAAGCACCAGGTTTATGTGATGTTAACGTGACGCTGTCAAAAAAGACCATTAACTACTACCAAGTTGTTGCTTAGCAAGTCAAGACAGTTCACTTCTTCCCTGACCCCTCCACCTCCACCCAAACAGAATTTAGTTTTTCAAACGATATTTGCTCTAACTCTTGCTTATCAACATGGCTCTGCTGCCTAGTACCGTTTTCTGATGCTTTCCCGCCTAGCTAACGGGGGTACGCACCCAAGGACTGGGGCGTTTCTCCTTTCCCAATCCAGCTAAGTCAGAGGGCCCCTGTAGCCACAACAACCAGTAGAGCTAATCTCCTATAGCTCGTAATCCTTCGACAGTGGGCGGAGACGTATTCCAGGCTGGTTCGGCCCTGGAACAAAGGGCCGGAAAAGCCACCGCTTCCCAGGCCGAGACCACAGACAATGGAGGTAAGGAGTACAGGAAGAAAAGAAATACAGGACAAGAAAGAAAAACAAAACAAAAATCCCACGAGAATCACACAAACAGCACTCACGGAGGTAGGTGGCTGTGCTCGGCAAGCAGCCATGATGAGCCAAACCCCTACCCTGAAGAACGCGCGAACTCCGGGCGCAAGTGCTCACGGGAGGGAGCCTATGACGTCAAGGGAGCAGCACTAGCTCCTCCCCCAGCATCCGCCAGGGGACTGACTGCTCTAACACGGACTTTTGCCTTGAACTTGCATTAAGTAGCACACGGGCCTTAAATTTGCTTCGACCCTTCTGCTTTTGCTTCCTAACAGCAGGAATTACAGATGTGCGTCACCAGATCTGGCCTGTTTTCCGTCTATAGTGACCGCGCATCCAGATCCTAATGTTTCACGTGGAATGGGGTGGGGTGGAATGGGGAGGGGCGGGGCGGGAGACCGCTAGAGTGCAGTCGCTTAGCTCATACCACCTAAAATTTTCATTCTCCCTAATCTTGCCAAGCAGAGATGTGCAATTTAAAAGTAGGCACAGGCTACATGGGGAGGCGCATGTGCTTTTTATCCCAGCAATCAGGGTGCAGAGGCAGGGAGATCTCTGTGAGTATGAATTTCAACCTAACCTGCTCTACAAAGTGAGTTTCAAACCAGCCAGAACTACAAAGTGAGGGCCAAAAAAGGCAGCTGCAGGACACCATTCACGTTCGTGATGTGTGAGTGTTGTGGACTTAAGTCACTGATGCATTTAGCTCTTTTTCTTACATGTCGGCTCCAATTTAAGAGTCTTTTTCTTTCTTTTTTTTTTTTTTTTGAGACAGGATTTCTCCGTGTAGCTCTGGCTGTCCTGGAACTCTCTCTGTAGACCAGGCTGGCCTCGAACTCAGAAATCCACCTCATAAGTTCTTTATAAAAGAAATTGTTGGACTCGAAAGTCATAAGTGTCAGACGTTCCCCCTTGCAAAGACAAGGAAACAGAGAACTATGTAAAAAAAAACAAGAGGTTTATTAATTATTAATTCCAACGCGTTGGAGTCGTCCTGCAAATGGAACAGAGGAGACCCCCTATAGCTAAAGCACACACTTTTTATACATTTGGAGGGCAGACTTTGGTGATGGCACTAGTTGATCAGGTTTTTTGTTTTGTTTTGTTTTGTTTTTTTGGCTTTTTCGAGACAGGGTTTCTCTGTGTAGCCCTGGAACTCACTCTGTAAACCAGGCTGGCCTTAGTTGGTCAGTTCTAATTGGCAGTGTATGCCAACCTTTCTATGCATTGGTGGCCCCTGGTGAGGTGACACCTTTGGCACATAGAGAAGAGAGGGGTGGACTGGGAGGGACCCAACCCCCTTTTGGACACCCCTTTCTTTGAGTAGGATGTTATCTCAGGCCCTTGGAAAACTCCCTGGAATCAAGTAACAGAAGGTCCCAGTCATCTGGGGTCTTTCTGAGGTGGCCTTGTAGCTATTTCAGGGTTAGTTTCTACAAAATGTTTGGAGCCAGTGTGGTTGTATGTGCCTGTAATTTCAGCCACCTAGAAGGATTAGTTTAAAGACAGCTTGAATGATACAGTGAAAGACTCTAAGAACGAGAGCCAGGTATGATGTTGCAGCTCCACAATCAGCACTTGGGAGGTGGAGATAGGAAGATCAGGGATTCGAGGTCAGACTGGGTTACAAGATACCCTGTGACACACAAAAACAAACCACACAAAAACATGGAACTTAATCTAAATGTCTCATCACAACTATTTCCCATATTATGTCAGAGATACGTATTTTTTCCTCTTTTCTCCAAAGCAGGAAATCCCTCCCCCAATATTAAAGCCTCTCTTACAAACGCACCAGCCTCCTTTAATTAAAACACCTATCAAAATTAACCATTCCGTTTGCTTTCAGCATTTCCCTGTCACTGATAGAACCCCTTCATTTATTCTGCCTATGTCTGTTAGGGTCTGGGAACTGCTGCACAAACAACTCAGACCCCGATCTCAGTTGAATAAAGCTGGTTTATCGAACGCACACTTCAAGATGGCTTAATTAAACTCCGGAGCTGTAAGCTTCTACCTTGACCATTTCTCAGAGCCAGCTTTGTAGGGGGAGGAGCTAATGCATAAATCTGGTTCCCTAATTGGTTCTTGATTTGGTCAATAAAGAAGGCAGAAGCCAATTGCTGGGTAAAGGTGGGACTTCCCGGTCCTAGGAGGAGGAGCAGACAAGAGAGAGAGGGGAGCTTCGGGACAGGCTTTGGGACAAGAACTCAACAACAATGTAAGGTCTTGTGGCGGCCTCTGCCACCGGCGGATGGCTGATATAGGCTAGTTGATAAGGTTATGTCAGGAGATTCTTTGCCCACCGATTGTATTATCTGCCCAGTTCTAAGATAATAAAACAGTCAATGTTTTTGTTCCTTGGAGCAAAGCTGGGCAGAGAAAGAGGGAAGCCAGGGAGGTACCTGGCAGCTTGGTGAAGCTAAACTGGGAGGGGTTGGGGGAGTGATCACAGCTCCCGGGAAGCGCTAAGTCAGGGGTGGGACTGGCAGCAGCCGGTCTGGGAGCTAAGCTACGAGCGCTGGCCGAGCTCTCGGGAAGGCGATAGTGTGTTTTATAAAGTTACACGCAACACACCTTATAAGCACAAAACCCACAATGCGGGTGCAGGGAGGGCTGCAGTGTGGCCAGCCTTTTTCCAAGTTTTTTTTAGTCATTTAGACACAACAGTTCTGGCTGACCTCTATTTTGATGGATCCTGAGTGAAGGCTCAGGATTGGGAATTTCCAATAATTAATAATAATAATAATGGCTCAGCAGCTAAGAGCACTGACTGCTCTTCCAGAGGTCCTGAGTTCAATTCCCAGCACCTACATGGTGGCTCACAACCATCTGTAATGGGATCCGATGCCCTCTTCTGGTGTGTCTGAAGACAGCTACAGTGTACTCATGTACATAAAATAAATCTTTTAAAAAAATAATAATAAGCCTCAGAATATATGATCAACTTGATCTTGCTCTGAGCCAAACGATTTTTTTATGTCTATAGTCAAGCTGTTTTTATGTCAGCAACATGGGATGGCTGCCAGGCATGAAACAAAGGAGTTACAGCTAAGCTAGTAGCTTCATCAATGACCATGTGCTCTATAGCCTGGGATTCACCTTTGAGGATTCGTAGATAGATGGGTTTGGACTTTGGGTGTTCTCCCACCGTCCCATTAGTATGGTTTAAATTTCAGATTACTTTAACGTTGGTGGAACAGGTCAGAAGCAGCATGAGGAGTTCTTTTACCTTTGAGGACCTCCATTCAAATAAGACTTTTATCTTTGCTTTATCCCAAAAAGAATCTTCGAATGAGCCAATAATGAACCAGAGCTGGCTATTGTGTTTGTTTCCTTTTGTTTTTTAAGATTTCATTTTGGAATTGGAGAAATACCTGAACAGTTAAGAGCACAGCAGGTACCTCTTACAGAGGACCCAGGTCAGTTCTCAGCACCCTCATCCAGAGACTCACAAGTACCTGTAACTCCAGCTCCACAATCTGGCTTCTGAGAGCTGAGAGCGCCTGCATCCCGGTGCAGTGCACAAGCTCACACACGGTGGGCGGTCCTACACCATGCCCCCTCAGCCACTGAGACAGCGCCACCTACAGGATTTTTGACAGCTTTCACAATCACACTCACTAGCCCTAAATCTTATCCACAAACGTCTTGCAACATGCTTACAATTTTTTATTTTGTCTTTAAGGTTCCTTTTCCATTTGGTAAAATCTAGTCATTTTACCTGGGGACACAGCCTCCCTTTCACACACATTCCCCCCACCCCCCGGTTTTAAAATTTTATTCGGTTTGTTTCTTCTTTTAGAGTGGGGGCGTCATGTAGCCCAGGTTTACCTCAATGCTGTGTAGCCAAGAATGACCTTGAATTTCTGATCCTACTGCCTCCACTTCCCAAGTGTGATTACAGGAGTGAGGCACCATGCCTGGGCAACATTTTATCACATTAAAAAATCCTTCCTAATTAAAAAAAAAAATATCCTTGGGGGCTGGAGAGAGAGATGGCTCAGTGGTTAAGAGCACCGACTGCTCTTCCAAAGGTCCTGAGTTCAATTCCCAACAACCACATGGTGGCTCACAACCATGACACCACCTTCTGGTGTGTCTGAAGACAGCTACAATGTGCTCATATACATGAAATAAATAAATAAATAAATTTTTAAAAAATATTCTCATATCCACATATGCCATAGCTATTCTCATAGCCTTTGCATATAGAGATGAAGTCTTTACTATCAGAAAACAGCAATATAAATAAATTTGCCAGCTTAATAAAGGAGGTGCTGAAGAAATGGCTTAGCTGTTAAGAGCACTGACTGCTCTTCCAGAGGTCCTGAGTTCAATTCCCAGCAACCACATGGTGGCTCACAACCATCTGTTATGGGATTCGATGCCCTCTTCTGGTGCGTCTGAAGAGCAACAGTGTACTCATATACATAAAATAAATAAATCTTAAATAAATAAAAGGAACCTAAGTTTCATTTCCAAAATCTATTTAAAGATTGTCTCTTGTTTCTTGTCTGTTGCAGGTCTTAGGCAGGCTGTATTGTATTAACCAGGATCTTTAAAAAGACTGTTTTGTGAAGGGGGCAGTGGTTGCCCAGGCCTATAATCCCAGTCTTGAGTCTCGGTGAGTTGGAGGCCATCCTGGTCTACAGAGCTAGTTCTAGGTCAGCCAAAGCCACACAAAGAACTCTCTCTCTCTCTTTCTCTGGTACTTTTCCCTAGGTTTCACATGAGTCTGAGAATCTCAGACTGTTACATTACGTCAAGATCAAGTTAACAGAAGTTCCAAATTAAATGACCTTGGAAAAGCCAACTTATCTTTCGTAAACAAAGAAGGCAGAAGGGAGCCTTCAGGAAAGGGAAAATACAGAGAGCCAAAAAGTTTTACATGTTAACTTTTCAAATGTAATTTTGGCTAGTGTACTGGATGGTTTTGTGTGTCAACTTGACAAGTTAAGAGTCATCAGGAGGAAGAAACCTCAACTGAGGAAATTCCTCCATGAGATGCAGTTGTAGGGCATTTTCTCAAATGATATTTCCAATTCGAGGCGTTTTCTCTTTTTGAGTTTTTTGGTTTTGTTTTTGAAAGAGGATTTCACTGTACATCTTTGGTTGGCATGGAATTCGCTAGGTAGACTAGGCTAGTCTAGAATTCAAAGATCCTCCAGTCTTTGCTCTAGCCTCACAGTATTACAGGCTTGGGCCTCTCAATGAGGTTCATGCTTGTGACTCAAATTGCCCCAACCCACAGCGGGGAGCGGCGGCAACGCCCACAGCAGGGGCGTGGTCGCCCCGGCCCGCGTAAATCTGGTCTCCGGCGGTGGCGCTCTCTGATGACGTAGCAGCCCGCCAAGATTCGTGGGGTTCTGATGCTGCGTGGACGGCTTCACGTGAGTAAAACTTGTGCGTCCGTCACTGAGTTTGCACCCTGGTGTGGTTCCATTGCTCGCACATTCAACCGAATCCAGGCCGGGTCGTTTTCCCCATCAGGCCGGGCTGGGTCCAGCTGGATCCACGTGCCTTCGGCAGAGCATCCATTTGTTGGAGCGCGTGTGCTGCAGGCACTCAGTGTAGGAGTGGACGACCAGACTGAAATAACCTCCTCTCATGGTCCCATTCATTCATCAGAAAATGTGTTGACAACCTGCTTTGTTGTATCATGCACCATACAAGCCGTTGGGAATACAGCCCCGAAATAAAACCCTGTCCCGTTATTTCTGAAACTTATATTTTGCTGGGAATGATAGACGAAAATCTTAATAACTGCAGAGGGCTGCAGATGTAGCTAAGGGTCCTGGGTTCGAGTCTTACGAAGAACACCAGAAATTACAGCACTCGAGAGGTTTTGGGAGTAGAAGGACTAGAAACTCAAGGCCGCCATCAATTATGCAGGCAGTTAGAGGTCAGCCTGAGCTAAATGAGACCCTGGGTGTCCTGGAACTTCTGTAGACCAGGCTGACCTTTAACTCAAAGAGATTCACCCGCCTCTGCCTCCTAGGATTAAAGGATTCACGTGCCTTTGCTGCTTTTTTTTTTTTTTTTTTTTGAAGACTTGAATGTGTATGGGAGCAGGTGAACTGAGGTGTGATGGGAATAAAGGGTTGATACATTTAACAACTTGGTTGGTTAGTTGATTTTGTTTTTTTTTTTTTTGAAACAAGGGGCCCATTATACAGCTTTGGTTGGTTTGGAACTGTATAAATCCTGAAACTCTGAGATTCACCTTCCTCAGCCACCCAAGTGCTGGGATTCGGGGCCTGCACTACCTTGCCTGGCAGAGGCAAGTGTTAATCCATTAAACCGTCTCACCATTCTAGAAGTCATGATTGTTATACTGTCTTATGGCAAATAGGATGTGGTTGTGCAGTAGTGAAATGAGACCATTGAAGAATTCAGTGCAACTGGATGTGGTGATGCATGCCCCTAAACCCAGCATTAAAAGGCAGTGGCAAGAAGACTATGACTTCCAGGCCAGCCTGGGCTATATGATAACCTAACTTTTTCTCATAAAACAAAGAACAGCAGCAAAGGAAACAATACATTAATGGATCAATCTAAATGAATGATAATGGTGAGTTGGACTCTTGAGGTAGTAGACCTGAAAAGGCAAGAGGGTTTTTTTTGTTTTGTTTTGTTTTCTGGTTTGGGTTTTTTGAGACAGGGTTTCTCTGTGTGGCCCTGGCTGTCCTGGAACTCACTCTGTAGACCAGGCTGGCCTCGAACTCAGAAATCCACCTGCCTCTTCCTCCTGAGTGCTGAGATTAAAGGCGTGCGCCACCACTGCCCGGCTAAGGCAAGAGTTTTAACATGTGTGTGGAAGTAGATTTGTTCTCAGATTGATTATATGGAGAAGCTAAGGGAAAAGAGCAGTTAAAGTTGGCTTCAGTTTTACTTTTTCTAGTTCTGGGGATTGAACAAGAAAGTGCTTTATCATTGAATCCCATACCTGTGCATTCAGTTGAGCAACTGTTTGGATGGAGTAGTGTTCCCTATAATGGAGAAGAGGAGAGGCATAGAAAATCTGCCTGATTTGGGGCGCCAGCAACACTACAGTTACTGCCTAGCTTCCAGCTCCCTTCCCATGAACTCAGAAAACTATTCCTCTTGAAAGAAGAAAAAGGGAAGAAGAAAGAGAAGTCTCTTTATAAGTCTAGGCTGGTCTCAAACCCACTGTGTAGCTGAGGATAACATTGAGCTCAGGATCCTCCTGCCTCCACATTCCATGTGCTGGGATTACAGGTATATGGTCCTGGGACTCAAACCGGCCCAGGGCTTCATGAATACTAGACAAATATTTTGAGTTAAACATTCAGCCCTTGTTGGCTATATTTATGACACCCTTATGTGTAGATGTGATGGTTTAAATATTCCAGTCTGGGGTTTCAGAGATTCACTGTTGGGAGAAGTTAGAGAATATTTTGGCAAATATTAGATTGACCGTGATCAAGTTAGCATCTTAAATTAACAGTTGAACGGTGGCAATTTCATTGGTTGGTTTTACTAGGTAGTCGTAAACTACTTAACACAAAGGAAGAGAAATAAGGACAGGACCCTGGGCACCTAAGAATAGGGGTCAGCTCAGGTGACTCAGGATCAGCCAGGGAAAGAGCTTCAGAAGAATATTGGTGTCCTTAAAGCCACTAGAGAAGAGTGAAGAAGTAGAAAATGAATTGAATCACTTGCTGCAGAAAGGGCCTGTAAGAACAGTTAAGTAGCCAGGCAGTGGTGGCTCACGCCTTTAATCCCAGCACTCGGGAGGTAGAGGCAGGTGGATTTCTGAGTTTGAGGCCAGCCTGGTCTACAGAGTGAGTTCCAGGACAACCAAGGCTACACAAGAGAAACCCTGTCTTGAAAAAAACCAACCAAACAAACAAACAAAAACAGCTAAGTAGCCTCTGGGTTGACAGCCACACAATACTGGTCTTGGACCAGTATTAAATAAATTCAGTTTTGTTTTAAAGATTTTTGTCCCCAATCTGTGATCAGGCCCATCATCCTAGCACACTAAGTATTCAGCCTGAATCTGAGCTACCCAAACACACTTGAAGACAGAACAATCTGTGAAAGTTAGCTTTCTCTTTCCATTAAGTGGGTTCTGGGAAATCAAACTCAGATCATTAGGCTTGGTGGCAAGTGTCTACCTGCTGAGCTATTCCACAGTAATATATATATTACTGTGTACTGTGTAGCCTTGGCTGGTCTGGAGCCACTGTATTGACCAGGCTAGCCTTGAATTCACAGAGATTCTCCTGCCCCTGCATCTAGAATTCCAGAGTGCTAGGATTAAAAATATGTGCCAGCATGCCAAGCGGCATTCAGTTTTGAATGAGTCAAGTCTGAATCATTCATACAAGTGGAAATGTGAAGTAGTAAAATTTCTTTCCTTCTTGCCTCCCCTGGCAGAGGCAATGTACATCTGTGAGCCCGTGTGTGGGCTCATAGTTGAACCAATGGTACAGATTAGAAGTCGTGAGCTCTGAAGGATCTTTCTATCTAGATGGGAGGTGTCTTGAGCACTGGGCAGTGAGAATATCCCAGAGTTGGTGTAATGTGCTCATCTTGAAAAATTGAGAGACGCAGAGTTGGTGAGCAAAGGCATGTTCCTGCTGTGAAACAAGGGGTGAGAAATTGAGACGGATTCTATCTGGCTTCGGATATTTTAAAAGCAGTGAGGCAGGGTCTGTTGCTCGATGTTACCAGCCAGGTCTAGTCCATTTTCATCCTCCAGATTTGTGCCTCAGATAACTGCTGTAACAAAGTACCATAGACAGTGCCACTCGTTAACAACAGGACTTCTCATAGTTCTAGAGGTTGGATGTTTGAGGTCAAAGGACCACCATGGTCATGTTGGTGTCAATACCCAAAGGAACCCAAACAGTCACAAGAGTCCAACAGAGGAAGATCTTTATTTGAAGTGACCAGTCAGGGACAACAGCACAGACTCTGGAGCTGTGTCTTTGAACATTCATCTTACAAAGTATTTAAGAAGATGACAAAATGTTATTACACTCAGGCACTACTGATCGATCAGAGCCACAGACTCTGGAGCTGATGTGACCCCGAGCCAGAATGGTACAGAGTTTTTAAGCTTGAAATCCACAAATATCTATGCCAAGTTATCCCACCAGTCAGGATATAGGAACATGTCTTTGTGGTACACTTACCCTGTTCTCATTGGTTGGGTTATTCAACTGTGACGGGGTGATACTCGGGGAGGTCTTGAGAACTTAATTTGACCTCTATTCAAAATGGAAGTTTTATTCAAAATGGCTTCAGTTTGGTTCCTTCTTACAGTAATTTTTCTTGTAAACACTTTTCAGATTTCACACTGCTAACCTTGTATCTGTGCATGGTAGAAGAGATTTATCTCTCCAGCTTCTTAGGACACTAATCCCATTCATGAGGGTATCACCCTCATCACCCTAATACTCCTAAAGACCCCTGTTCAAACATTGTCATATTGGTAATTAGGGCTCCAGTATATGAATGTAGGCAGGAAATGAAAACCATTCAGCTCATGACAGATGACATTTATCCTAGGAAGTTCTTCCTGTCAGGTTGGTGTTCCTGTCCCTTAGTGTTAGCCACACTGAGCTGAAATTGTCTGATTTCTTTGTTCATGGTAGCATTCTTAAGACCTTAAGGAAGTCTATATGGGGCCAAAGGAAGTGCCTCTATGCCTCTCTCCCCCCCACTGTGAGAGAGAGAGAGAGAGAGAGAGAGAGAGAGAGAGAGAGTTCATTTGTTCGTTCATGCCTGGAGGTTGTGCCCAGGGCTAAGAACATGCTGTACTGATAATTCATCCCATCCCAGTCTGAAAAGCCTACATTTTGCAGGATTAGTTAAAAATCACCAGGGTTACTATTTTCTGGTTACTATTTTCCTGAATCCCCTGTAATGTCTCCCTTCTCTATCTCCAGTGTCTGGGCTGTTCATGAAACTTAAAATCAACTAATGTTATTTTTTTAGGAACCTAATTCTTTAGAAGGTCATCTGCAGAAATGGCCCCTGTGCTTCACTTTTATGTCCGCTCCTCTGGCCATGAGAGAGCAGCATCTGGGCGTGTTCTTCGGAGACTACAAGAGAAACTGCCAACACTTCAGAGTGTGGAGACTGAGCTGTGCTACAATGTACACTGGGCAGGTGAGACCAGATGCTGGGTTTAAATTTCATTTTCTTTTTTGGTGGGCTGTTTGGTTCTGAGTATCATCTAGCCCAGGCTGGTCTCAAATTCTCTGTGACTAAGGATGGCCTTGAACTCCTGATTCTGCTGCTTTTACTGTGAGTACTGGGCTTATTAGCATGGGTTATCACATCCAGTGTCAGACGTTGATTTTGTTTTGTTTTTTTCTATTTACTTCTTTATTACATTTTGTTTTATTTTATTTTTATTTTTTAATTACGTGTATATGTATGGATTTGTATGTGTGAATCTGTACATAAATGCAAGAGGTCAGAAGGCAACTTTGGATCCCCTGGAGCTGGAGATGGAAGTGGCCTTCTGATATGGGTGCTGGGAATCAATCCTGGGTCTTCTGTAAGAGCAGATAGTGATATTAACTCCTGAGCCATCTCTTTAGCCTCCTGTTTTACTGATTTACTCTTTTTCTAATTTACTTGCGTATGTGTGCGTGGGTGCTCAAATGTGAGAGTGAGAGGACTCTTCCTTCCACCATGTGGTTTCCTGGGGATCGGACTCAGGTTGTCACACTTGGCTGCAGGCACACTGGGTATGTATGTATGTTTGCTTACCCTGTGTGCCTGCATAAATGTCCCTGTACCTTGTGTACAAGGCCAGAAGAGGGCATGGATCCCCTGAAACTGGAGTTACAGATGGTTGTGAGTCACCATGTGGATGCTGGAAATCGAACCCAGGTCCTCTGGAAGAACAGCCAGTTCTTTTAACTTCTGGGTCTGTCCCAGCCCCTAAGTATTGGATTGTTTTTGTTGTTTGGCTCTTAATCAGAGAGATCTTTGAGATCTCTCTGTTGAGATCTGTACTGGCTGCTTGAAACATAGTACTTAGAACTTGAAATGTAGACCAAGCCTGCCTAGAATTCAGAGGTCCCCTGCCCCTCTTTCCACAGTGCTGAGACTAGGTACTGGTTTCTTAAAGGAGTTGATCTGGTACGTGAGGTAGGGTCTTGAGGTGCCCTTATCTTGTCTCTGCAGCTGAGACCCTTCCATGGGCTGAGGAGGTGAAGAAGTTGATGTGGCTGTTTGGCTGCCCTTTGTTGCGGGATGATGTTGCTCAGGAGTCCTGGCTTATTCCTGGCTCCAATGATTTATTGCTGGAGGTGGGACCCAGGTATGTCAGGTGTCTTCCTGGGCCACTTGTTCCACATTCCCAGACACATCGCCCTTTCACACGCACCACCTGCCCCTTCACCTCCATTCCTTTCCCTTTTAGTCTTTGACAGTTTTCCTTTGTTCCATCCTTCTCCCAGCCTAGGAAGTCATGCAGATATTTTCCCTGTGTGGGCAAATGTCCTGAAAACTGACTAGCTCCCAAGTCTGTTCTAGAAACAACAGCTTACACTCTGAGAACTTGAATCTGTACTAGTTTCCCTTCATTCCCGTTTCTTTGGGATTGGCCATAGGACTTAATGATGTTGAGTAAGTACTGTCCAACTGGACAACTTTTCCTTTTGAAACATGATGTTGCTAAGTTTCCCATACTAGGTTTCTGTATGGGTCTGTGTACTTGAGTGTAGTGCCAATGGAGGCTAGAAGCATCGGATCCCCCTAGAGCTAGAGTTTCAGGCCGTTGTGAGCCTGACATGGGTGCAAGGAACCAAACTTGGAGCCATCTCTCCAGCCTCTGATTAATTTTTGAAGGCAGGTGTACTTGGCACCCAGTCTGAGGCAGGAGGCCAGTGGTTTATTGGGTAGATAGCAATGGGCAAGATCCACCTTCCCAACTGATTCTTGCCAAGGCCCCCAGATCATAACCATCTAACTCTTTCTTCAGGTTGAATTTCTCTACTCCAGCATCGACAAACATTGTTTCTGTGTGCCAGGCTGCTGGGCTGAGAGCTGTGGATCGGGTAGAGACCACCCGGCGCTACCGGCTTTCGGTGAGGTGTGGGCATTGTGGTGGGAGATCAAGAGGAGCAAGTGGGCCAGAGATTAGGTCCTAAACTCCAGCAGAGTCATGGGAGAAGCAGGGAGAAAGCTCTTGGCTTTTGGCCTGTCCTGTATGCTTAGGAGGTTAGGTTGTTTGCTGCTTGAAGGGAGAATGGGCCAGCATGACTTCCCAGACTTACCTGTGCGTGCTTTCAGTCTGAACAGAGATGTTCTGTGGGTCTGAGTATGCATAGCTCAATGGTGGGAATTTACCCAGTGTGTACAAACCCTGGCCTTGATATCTGTGCTGGAACGGAAAAGTGGTGCTGTGTGGTAGTGGTGAGGTGAATAACTTGGAGGTCCAGAGTGAGTCCTTTTCTCGGTTCTTCACCCTTGTCTTGTTTTCTTATGACTGTTTCTCCCCACCAGTTTGCCAGCCACCCTACTGCTGAGATGGAAGCCATTTCTCTGGCTGCCTTGCATGACCGGATGACAGAGCAGCACTACTCTGACCCCATCCAGAGCTTCTCTCCTCAGAGCATTCCAGCCCCACTAAAGGGCTCCATCGACATACTAGCTGAGGGTCGGCCTGCTCTGGAGAAGGTCAACCAGGAGCTAGGTGAGCAGGAGTCTGTGGAAGGGGAGGGGATGGAAGGGCCTGACATAATAGTTCAGCGGGATTACTGAGATGTGGACAATGGTGGCCTGGAGCATGTTGTCAGCTCTTCGGGGGTTGTCTCCTAGGTTTGGCTCTTGACTCCTGGGACCTCGATTTCTACACCAAGCGCTTTCAAGAACTGCAGCGGAACCCCAGTACAGTGGAGGTCTTTGACTTGGCTCAGTCCAATAGGTGAGGAGGAATACCACTGTCTGCTGCCTTGGCCCTTGCAGTCAGAAGGGAATACCACAAGTGCTCCCCCTGCATCTCCTGAGGGTCTGGCCCCCTTACCCTTCTGGGAGTCTACTGTTAAATCTTGCTTTTACCTTACTTTGCTTCTGGACAAGCCACAGTGGCAGAATATGTGATGACTTTCTCTCCTAAGTGTGAACTGGCTATGATGCTGTTGAAGGCTGTTGGGAAGACAGAGTAGTGGGGTGAACATGTACCTTCCCCTCCCCGTGTCACTCCTGCAGTGAGCACAGCCGACATTGGTTCTTCAAGGGCCAGCTCCATGTGGATGGGAAGAAGCTAGCACGTTCCCTCTTTGCATCCATCATGAGCACTCAGGCATCTTCCAACCCTAACAATGTCCTCAAGTTCTGTGACAACAGCAGGTTGGCTATGCTCTGGGCTGAGGGGATCCTGTGGTGGAAACAAGGGAGGCCTTGGACCCTGGCTGGATTGGCATGGTTCTGGGGGGGAAAATAGGGTGTAGAGTGACTGTGTCCATAGTGCAATCCAGGGGAAGGAAGTCCAGTTCCTGCGGCCTGAGGATTCTACGAGACCAAGCTGCTTCCTGCAACAGCAGGGGCTTAGACATGTTGTCTTCACAGCAGAGACACATAACTTCCCCACAGGTAAGTTAGGTCCCAGGCCTCGAGGCTGTTCTTACTTCCATGGAGGGTATTGGGAATGGTTTTATCTCTGTATTATCTCCCTTGCTTTTTTTTTTCCAGGAGTGGCTCCCTTCAGCGGTGCAACCACAGGCACAGGTGGCCGTATCAGAGATGTCCAGTGCACAGGCCGTGGGGCCCATGTGGTAGCTGGCACTGCTGGCTATTGCTTTGGAAACCTGCACATCCCAGGTTCTAACTCCTCTACCCACCTTCCCTTCCAGATTTTCTGTCCTGGCAGGCACCAACACTTACAGCTCTTAGGTGTAAGGGTCATCTGGGTATTTTTTCTTGGGAGGGAGAACTTCAGAGTAATCACTATGCTGACTGTGAACATGAGCAGTATAATAGGGGAAGTCGGAGGTTGCCAGACTGGATTTTCTTTAGAAATCAGCATTCACTTAGTAATAAAACATGAGACTGGGTTATCTTATGATTAATGCTTGCCCACCAGATCCAGTTTCTTAGAAAACCTTAAGAGACTAAGGTGCTATATGTAACAAAACTTCCTGAGGAGATAAAACTTACACATCTGTTCTCACAACAGACCAAAGTGAGTATGGGTGAAGGTTACTTACTGACAGAACAGAAATGGCTCAGCGACAGCTGCATCGCCAAGGTCCACCCCAGCATGGGTGATGTGAGTGACAAAAGCTAGGAAACTGAAGCACACAGCACAGCCTGCAGACAGCTCAGCAGGCTCAGGGTCCTTTCCAAGTGGTTCTGGTCTAAACCTCTTCCAGGCTGCTCCTCTGGTTTCTGCTTCTTCCAGGCAGCTGGGTCTGGCTTTGGAATCTTTAGCTTGGCTCAGTTATTATTCAAGGGACTCTCCATATTTATTGTTTACTCTGTTGGAGAGGGGCCTAGTGGATCTGGTCGGTTTCAGGGATTTTCGGAAGCTATTTTCAGTTGTTTATCCTCCTACTTAAAGGGCATCTCTGCAGGGTGGAAGAAGAATCTCAGTGGGCTGGAGAGATGGCTTAGTAATTAAATGTGCTAGTCTTTCAGGGACTTCAGTTTGGTTCCCAGCTCTCTTGTTGGTAGGTTCGTTCACAGGTCCCTGTGTGACTTTAGCCGTAGGTGGGGATCCAATATATCTGATCTCTGCCGACACACATATTCAAATCATTTTAGAAAATGATAAAAGTCTTTTTTAACAAAGAAGGGGTGCTGGACATGGTGGCACACATCTTTAATCCCAGTACTCAGGAGGCAGAGACATATGGATCTCTGAGTTTGAGCCAGTCGTCTACAGAGTGAGTTCCAAGACAGCCAAGGTTGCACAGAGAAACCATGTCACGGAAAACAAGAAACAAAAAAGAAGGGGCTGGAAGGATAGCTTAGCAGTTAAAATTATCTATTGCTCATGTAAAGCCCTCAAGTTTGATTCCCAGCACCCATGATAGGTGGCCAACACACACACAAACAACACACAAGTGCCTGTGTGGGAGGCATTTAAGCAGTCTGATTTTAGGCTGAGTGGTAGAGTACTTTCTTAGCATGTGCAAGGCTCTGATAGATAACTAGCATCACTAAAGGATAAAAAAGTAGTGTGCATGGTGGCACAAGATTTTAATCCCCGCATTCAAGAAGCATAGGTATCTATGTGAGTTCAAGGCCAGCAAGGGTACATAATGAGACTGTCTCAAAAAAAACAAAATTATGAGGCAAGGAAAGGCAGAGAATTTGGAGATGGGAAGCAAACCACGAGGGGAGCTACAAGGGGAGCTTCAGTGGCTCAGTGTCTTCTCTGAAGATGTTGCTAGCTTCCACTTTTTTCTAGTGCTGGGGATCAAACCCAGTGTCCTGTGCATGCTAGACATAGCTGAATTACTGAGCTACCTCTCCAGCTCTTGCCTTCCATTCTTACAGTCTATTGAACCTTGTCTTCCCATCTCAGGTTATAATCTTCCCTGGGAGGATCCAAGCTTCCAGTATCCTGGGAACTTTGCCAGGCCTTTGGAAGTTGCTATTGAGGCCAGTAATGGAGCATCTGACTACGGCAACAAGTTTGGAGAGCCAGTGCTGGCTGGTGAGCCTTACAGTGTACAAGAATAACTGATGCTCCTGAAGGGCTTGTGGGTGTGGTGAGGCCCAGGGGCTGTGGTTTACAAACACTGTGGGACTTAACCCCTTTCCACTTCCACACTAGGATTTGCCCGCTCTTTGGGTCTCCAGCTTCCAGGTGGCCAGAGACGTGAGTGGATCAAGCCCATCATGTTCAGTGGGGGCATTGGGTCCATGGAAGCCAAGCATGTAGGCAAAGAACCCCCAGAGCCAGGTAAGAGCCACCACCCTTCTCTGTATCTAACCAGCTTCCTCTCTAGCATAGGGCAGTCACAGGAAGGAAACTGAAGGCATTACAGGGGGTCGTTTCTGCTCTTCTGGTTCCTGTTTCTACTGCCTACAATAGGTTGTCAAGACAGGATAGTATTTTGTTAGATGGGCATTCTCTGTCTTTCTGGTCTTTATCTCTTCCCAATGTACTTCTGTATATAGCAGGAGCCCTCACCCCTACCTCTGTATTAAGCCATTGAAACCAGCATTTGTATTTAGTACCTGCTTTATGCTCAGGATTTTTATCTGCTGGCTCAATTAAATAGAACAAATGTTTATTGAGTGCCTGCCAGTTGTGTATGGATACTATGTTCACGGCTGTTATCAAAGTCCCAGACCAGCTAGATGACTCAGTGGGTGAAGACATTTGCCAAACAAGCCTGATGGCCTAAGTTCAGTCTCTGAAACTCATGGAAGGAGAAAACTGATGACTGACAGTTGTCTTCTGACCTCCATGTAGGTGCCAAAGTGTGCTTGTGTCTGCATGCTTAAGAATTAAGAAACAGTCAGGTGGTGGTGGTACACCTTTAATCCAGCACTTAGGAGTCAGAAGCAACCAAATCTCTGTGAGTTCAAGGTCAGCCTGGTCTACAGAGTGAGTTTTAGAACGAGCCAGGGATCTCGGAGAAACCTAGTCTCCAGGGCTACATGAAGAAACTCAGTCTTGAAAAAAATCATTAAAAAAAAAAAAAGAGCAGGGCAGTGGTGGCGCACGCCTTTAATCCCAGCACTTGGGAGGCAGAGGCAGGCAGATTTCTGAGTTCGAGGCCAGCCTGGTCTACAGAGTGAGTTCCAGGACAGCCAGGGCTACACAGAGAAACTCTGTCTCAGAAAACCAAAAAAAATAAAATAAAAAATTCATGTCCTCTTTATCATTAATTGTTGTTACATACATCATACATACATGGATACATACATATATATATATGTCGAATGCTCCACAAATTCGCATGTCATTCTTGTGTAGGAGACATGCTAATCTTTTTTGTATTTTTCCAATTTTAGAAAATGTGCTACCAAATCGAGCACTTGTTTTCTTTTTCCTTTTTCCTTTTTTTTTTTTTTTTTTTTTTTTTTGAGATAGGGTCTCACTATGTAGCTTTGGCTGTAACCTCTAGAATTCCCTATGCAGACTGGCCTAGAACTCACAGACATCATACCTGCTATGCCTCTGTAGTATTGGGATTAAAGGCATGTGCCACATCTGACTCTCTCTCTCTCTCTCTCTCTCTCTCTCTCTCTCTCTCTCTGTATGTGTGTTAATTTAAAGATATGTGTGTATGTTTGTATGTATGCCATGTGCATGTGGGTGCTCATGGGAGCCAGAAGAGGCCTTTGAATCTCCTGGAGCTAGTTACAGATGGTTATGAGCTGCCTAACATGAATTAACGGAATTCAGATCCTTTGGAAGAATATTATGAGATAAGCCATCTGCCGTGGTGGGCATGTATCTAGGTAGTGAGCACCTTCCTGGCATGTGGTAGGCCTTGGGTTCAGTGTCCAGCTGCACACACCAAGTCAGCTGACTAAAGATATGTGGGTTCATTTCCAAATGAACAGTATTCAATTGATTTCTATCTCCCCTTAATTTAATCTCCACTATATTTATTACTGAAGCAATGTCGTAAGTTCTAGAAGCAGAAAGAGCTGAGAATGTGGCTCAGTGGTGGAGTACTTGACTAATAATACACAAAGCTCGGTTTGGACCCAGTACCACAAATAATGCAGAAAGTAGGCTTTCAGTTTTGTTCTTATCCAAGACTGTTGTATGGGCCGGAGAGATGGCTCTACAGTTAAGAGTGTGTATTGCTTTTGCAGAGGACCCAAGTTTGCTTCCTTGCACCCGTGTCAGGAGGCTTATGACTGCCTGCAAATCCAGCTCCAGGCATCTGACATCTTCTGGCTTCTATGGGCTCCTCTCTTCACATGCACAGACACACACATTAATATATAAATAAAGATAAATCCTTTATTTATTATTTCTTATACTTGCTAAAACAGCTAATTCAGTGTTTACTGTTGTACATAGATGATTTTATACATGTGAATAAAGCTGTAGGGTAAGTTTCCCCATTAGAGAATAAATGTGTTGGTAATTTTTAAAAACTAGTTATTTTTACTTTATGCATATGACTGTTTTGCTGCATGTGGGCACTATGAGTGTACAGTGCCCACAAAGGTCAGAAGAGGGCATCATATCCTCTGGAACTGCAGTTGGAAGCAGTCATGCGTTACCCCTCTGTAGATGCTGAGAACTAAATCCAGGTGTTCTGGAAGAGCAGCCAGTGCTCTTAGCACTGAGCCCTCTTCAACCCTGTGGCACTATAATTTTTATTATTGCCAGTGTCTTCCTCAGGTCATGTGGTTGCTTTCCCTTCTGCTGAGTGGACTGTTATAGTCCTGCTCCCTCCCATCAGCCTCTTCTGCATTCATGTTGCCTTGCTTTTAGTCTTCCGTGTCACTTCTCATTGTGGTTCAACCTTCCTTCTTTGCAGGCATGGAAGTTGTAAAGGTTGGGGGTCCTGTCTATAGGATTGGAGTTGGGGGTGGAGCTGCTTCGTCTGTGCAGGTGAGTGAGAATTGTTAAGGAAGCCAGCTTTTGTGTCATTGTGCCCCCTTGTGGGGTACTAGTGTTGGTGGGGCTTTCAGGCCTCCCTAAGATGAGCTATGCCCTGTGCTTCCTCAGGTTCAGGGAGACAACACCAGTGAACTGGACTTTGGAGCTGTGCAACGGGGAGACCCTGAAATGGAGCAGAAGATGAATCGTGTGATCCGGGCTTGTGTGGAGGCCCCAGGAAGAAACCCCATCTGCAGCCTCCATGACCAGGGTGCTGGTGGCAACGGTGAGGGAAGTGGTCAGGACAAGGGACTCAGTCTACTTGGTCTTCAACAGATTTGCTTTAGGGAGAAGCATTAAGGGTTTGCAGCTGATCACCAGGCTCTGCTGCACCGACATGCTGGACGGCTGGGGTGGAGGGTAGAAGCTGCTGCTGTGGGGTAAGACAGTAAGTGAGCAGCAGCTCTTCCAGGACACCCAGAATTTCAAGTACTACTCTGGAGACCAGAAACCGCTTTGTTTTCTTGGGACTGACCAAAACTAGATTGCTTCTCCCTGCCATTCTTTCAACAGGCAATGTCCTAAAGGAGCTGAGTGACCCAGCAGGAGCTGTCATTTATACCAGCCGCTTCCAGGTGCGTAAGTCTCATCCCTGAAGCCAGGCTATCCTGTCTCCCAAACAACACTGTGAGGTGAGACAGTGCTCACTGACCCTTCCTTTTCTTCCCTACATGTCTGCAGCTGGGTGACCCAACCTTGAATGCACTGGAAATCTGGGGAGCTGAGTACCAGGAGTCAAATGCACTTCTGCTGAGGCCCTCTGACCGGGACTTCCTGAGTCGTGCCAGTGCCCGGGAACGCTGCCCAGCTTGTTTTGTGGGCACAATCACTGGAGACAAGAGAGTAAGTTGGTCCCAAGGATGTGGGTGCGTGGGTGCGTGGGTGCATGGGCTTGGGGAGAAATGTTGAAGGAGCAAAATAAGATCAAATGGAAAGTGCGCATAGAGGAGCTGGGAGCAGAGTTAGTTAGGGTCGGCAGAGAGGCAGAGGTCCCCAAGGTCCACACAGGGTGAGGACATTTTTCTGCTCTCTAGGCACATTCCCTGCCAGTGTTCAAGGTTTCATTTTTTTCGGGGGCTGTCCCTGGGGTCCACAGATCGTGCTAGTAGATGATCGTGAATGCCTGATAGGAAAAAATGGCCAGGGAGATGCCCCCCTGACACCTCCAACACCTGTGGACCTGGACCTTGACTGGGTTCTGGGAAGGATGCCTCAGAAGGTATGTGGGCTGGGCAGGGGAGTGTGGTTTGCAGTGACCTTTCTGGCATGCTAATTTCCCCTTGCCTTTGTTTGTCGTCAGTGTGTCCTACCCTTCCCAGGTGCTTACATTTGGCCTCTTCTATTTCAGGAGTTCTTCCTCCAGAGAAAACCCCCTGTGCTGCAGCCTTTGGCTTTGCCCCCAGAGCTGAGTGTGCGACAGGCTCTGGAACGGGTCTTAAGGCTGCCTGCTGTAGCCAGCAAACGCTACCTCACTAATAAGGTCCTCCTTGTACCCCACTTGGCTGCTTTAGCCTTCTGCACTGTTCCCTGTCATTCATCCTGGCTCCCCCCCTCCCCCCCCGGGGTTTCCTAGGCTCTGGGAATGAAGGGGTTTGGGGCAGAGCATCCTTAATGGCCCACTGTCCCTGCTACCCACCTTTGGTATGTTCTTACTTTCAGTTCAGGGGATTCCCACCCCTCTGTTGACCGTTGCTGCCTTCTCGGTTGCCAATCGCATCTGTGTTCCATAGGTGGACCGCTCTGTGGGTGGCCTTGTTGCCCAGCAGCAATGTGTCGGGCCCCTGCAGACTCCTCTGGCTGATGTAGCTATTGTGGCACTGAGCCACCAGGAGCTTGTAGGGGCCGCCACAGCCCTAGGAGAGCAGCCAGTCAAGAGCCTGCTGGACCCCAAGGTTGCTGCCAGGCTAGCTGTGTCTGAAGCCCTCACCAACCTGGTGTTTGCTCTGGTCACCGATCTCCGAGTGAGTCCTCCACAGCTTTTGTCCCGCAGTTCTGGGCCTCTGCGTCCATCAACCACCCTCCCTCTTTCCCATTGTTTTTGGCACTTAAACTCCCAGGCCTTCTGCATCTCTCTTCCTCTCCAATGCCATGTCTTCATCCCCCCTGTTCCCAGGATGTAAAGTGCAGTGGGAACTGGATGTGGGCAGCCAAGCTCCCAGGTGAGGGTGCAGCGCTGGCCGATGCCTGTGAGGCTATGGTGGCAGTGATGGCAGCACTGGGTGTGGCAGTAGATGGTGGCAAGGACTCCCTCAGCATGGCTGCCCGGGTCGGCACTGAGACCGTGCCCGCTCCTGGTAAGGATGAGGCCCTTGTGAGAGGGAAGAAGGATCTGTATGCCTGGGCTGGTAGCTCACTTGGTCCTATTTCTCCTTGCTTGGTAGGGTCACTGGTCATTTCAGCATATGCTGTCTGTCCAGACATCACAGCCACTGTGACCCCAGACCTCAAGCATCCTGGAGGGAAAGGTATGGCTCCATCTCCCTTGTCCTTGTGTATCTATTCTGAGCTTGTTCCTTGCTTTGAGGTCTACTTTATGAGTCCTGGTTCCTCTCATCTCAGCCCTGAGCTGTGCTGCTTTCCAGGACTGGCAGTTGGGAGTGTCTTACTGTGTACTGTGGATGCAGTGCTCGGAACACTTTGAGGTGGGGTCATGAGCCGCTGTCCTCTTCTTTGCTTCCTTAGGTCATTTGCTCTATGTGCCTTTGAGCCCCGGGCAGCACCGACTGGGAGGAACGGCTTTGGCCCAGTGTTTCTCTCAGCTCGGGGAGCACCCTCCTGATCTAGACCTTCCTGAGAACCTTGTGCGTGCCTTTCATATCACCCAGGGGCTGCTGAAAGGTGAGTGGGGCCCTGGTACCTAGGTGCAGACATGTGGAAGGCACTTGCCTCCTGAACAAGTGTGAGGTGCCTATAGGTCAGACTCTTCTCTCCTGTGAGTGCCCACCTTCACACACTTACTGGCTTTCTAGATGCTGTGGAGCCATAGGCTTGCCCTGAGATGACAGAACTTTTTCCTTGTTCCTCCAGACCGCCGTCTTTGCTCAGGCCATGATGTCAGTGACGGAGGGCTTGTCACCTGCCTTCTAGAGATGGCCTTTGCTGGGAATTGTGGGATAGAGGTAGATGTACCTGCCCCCGGCATCCATGGTGAGTTCCTTGGGTCTAGCCTAAGGCCTGGGCTGCCTCCTTTACTTGTAGACCTTCTGATGTCTACAGAATGTGGTATCTCTAACCCTATCTCCTGAGTCTTAGCTGAATCCTCCATTGCTATCTTCCTGTTCTGAACTGTAGTCTTCCAAGACATCTCATAGTCTCTGGTGCAACTTCCATGAGCTCCTTGTCCAGATTCAATCTCACCTGAGTCCTGGCCCCAGCCCAGTCATCCTGACTCACCCCCATCTCTTCCAGCATTGCCTGTGCTGTTTGCGGAGGAGCCTGGTCTGGTGTTGGAGGTACGGGAGGCAGATGTAGCTGGAGTACTGCAGAGGTACCAGAGTGCTGGCCTACACTGTCTGGAACTAGGCTACACAGGCGAGGCTGGACCCCAGGCCATGGTGAGGGAGCCAGGGAAGGTGTAGTGTTACTGTGAGCCTGTCATCACATACCACTCTGAAACCATCATGGGGCCACACTTTCTCCTGGCCTTTCACCGCTTTCCCCTCTGCAGGTCCGAGTGTCAGTGAATGGAGCTGTGGTTGTAGAGGAGCCTGTTGGGCAGTTGAGAGCCCTCTGGGAGGAAACTAGTTTCCAGCTGGACCTACTGCAGGCAGAGCCACGCTGTGTGACAGAGGAGAATCAGGGCCTGAAGGAGCGGATAGGACCCAACTACTGCCTGCCTCCCACCTTTCCTATGGCCTCTGTGCCCTATAAACCTGGTAAGGGCGTGTGCACAGAGGCTTGGGTGCTTGGATTTGCCCTGGGGAAGATATCTGGGGTTTTTAGAGTGGATAGGTAGCATTCTGCTCAGAGACACGTCTTCCAGGTAGTCCCATCCCTCGAGTTGCCATCTTGCGAGAAGAGGGCAGCAATGGAGACCGAGAAATGGCTGATGCCTTTCACTTGGCTGGCTTTGAGGTAAGCCTAAAGCCTAGCAGAGCTGGAGATCTTGATCTTGTCTTGACTGAATGTCCTCTGACAGTTTTCTCCCTGTCATATTAGGTGTGGGATGTGACCATGCAGGATCTCTGCTCTGGGGCCATCAGGCTGGACACATTCCGTGGTGTGGCCTTTGTGGGTGGCTTCAGCTATGCAGACGTACTGGGCTCTGCCAAAGGTCAGTGTGCAGACTACTGCATTTTCCATTTTCACATTCCTTGGTAAAATATCTTTGGCTTCTGCTGCCTAGGCCGCAGCCAACTTGTTGCTCCCACAAAGTCAGGTAGAGTCCTCTGGTTCAGGATCAGAGGCCATCAGGAGGATGGCTGGCTTTCCTGAGCTGTACAAGCCTAGAGGACAGGTCTCATCTGAACAGTTGGCTGCTCTTCAGCTTGATCAGATTGTCCTGTTCTGTGGAAAGATGGTTCAGTACAACTAGATCAAGAGAGGGCAGAAGGTCAGGCTTTTTGTGTGTGAAATTTTTTCCTTTTTTTTTTTTTTAATGAGATACGGTTTCATGAAGCTGCTCAAACTCACAAAGTAGCCTTGGAAGCCATCTTACCTAAGCCTTTCAAGCATTGGGATTTACAGGTGTGATATCTTACTGTTGAATTTTAGACAACTACATAGTATTAGAAAAATATATTTTGGCTTAGCATAAAGAAATTCATGGATCCCATCAGGCCATCTGATTGAAGCAGGTCAGGCCGTTTCTTCCCTCAAGTTTGTCCCAGGGTCTGAAGAAAGACCTGATTCTAGAATAGAGGACTGTTATTTCCCTTTACTCTCTGCTTCTGCTTTTCTCAGGCCTTTTACATCTCACTCTGGCTTACCTGTTCTTCCTAGGTTGGGCAGCTGCAGTGACCTTTAATCCACAGGCCAGGGAAGAGCTGGGACGCTTCCGCAGGCGGCCGGACACCTTCAGCCTGGGCGTGTGTAATGGCTGTCAGCTGCTGGCTCTTCTGGGCTGGGTGGGAAGTGATCCCAATGAAGAGCAAGTTGAGCCAGGCCACGACTCTCAGCCAACACAGCCGGGCCTCCTGCTCCGCCACAATCTGTCTGGGCGGTATGAGTCCAGATGGGCCACTGTACGAGTGGAGCCGGGGCCGGCCCTGATGCTTCGAGGGATGGAAGGCTCTGTGCTGCCTGTGTGGAGTGCTCACGGGGAAGGTCAGGCTGAGGAAGGCGGGGGAGGGTTTGCAGGCTGGGGCTGGGCCTGAAGGAACTTGGCCCTGAAGGAACTCTTTTCTCCTTCACTTCAGGTTACATGGCATTTTCTTCTCCTGAACTCCAAGCCAAGATCGAGGCCAAGGGCTTAGTTCCTCTGCACTGGGCAGATGATGATGGGAATCCCACAGAGCAGTACCCTTTGAACCCCAATGGATCTCCAGGGGGCATAGCTGGCATCTGTTCCCAAGACGGTCGCCATCTGGCACTCATGCCACACCCTGAGCGGGCTGTGAGGCTTTGGCAGTGGGCATGGCGACCCTCTCCCTTTGATGGTCTTTCCACCTCCCCATGGCTGCAGCTCTTCATCAATGCTCGAAACTGGACCCAGGAGGACAGCTGCTGAGGAGGCCACCCTGGCTCACAGCTCATCCTTTGAGTCTGTTGCCTTCTTTTCCCATTGCCTTCAGGAGTATCCCCAATGTGATTTCCAAAAGCATCTTAGACAGCAAGAACCAAAATGCTGGGATGGCCTCAGCTGCATTGCTCATTTTAGCCTTGCCCCTGCAGGAGCTGTTTCCAGTTCTTGAGTTTAACATGGATCTCCAGCAACCAACCTCAGGCTCCGAGGATAGCTGACAGTGCAGGCAAAGATTTACTCGCAATCCTTCCCATGATCATCTCCTTGTTATCCTTCATTCTCTTGGTTAGAGCTCTGAGTGAGCTTTTATGGCCCCTTTTTTCTTGGGCTTTGTGAGACCGGCTTTCAGTCTATAGCCCAGGCTGGCCCTAAACTTAGAATTCTTTAGCTTCAGACTCTCTGGTGAGTGCCAGGATACTTAGCATTGGCTTAGGGTCTAGGAATGATGTCCATCAGCCCTCCCAACCTCTGCTCTCATCTGAAAAGAGCAGCTTTCTGGATCCCTTTTCAGACATGCTCTGCTAGCTAGGAATCATTGCTTCTGGCCATACTTAAGGCTGACCTGTGCCTACCTCAGATTGCATTCCTGATTCTTGCTTCTAATTTAGCAGCCACATTAAAGTAGATGACACTTTCCTTCATAGAGCAGAGCTCTGTGCTATTGGAGTTTGTCTTTTTGTTGTTTTGTCTTTGCAAGACAAGGTTTTTTTCTGTGTAGCCCTGGCTGTCCTGGAACTTATTCTGTAGACGGGGCTGGCCTCCGAACTAAGAAACCCGTCTGCCTGCTGAGTGCTGGGGTTAAAGGCATGTGCCACTACCACCTGGCCATGCATTTTTCTTCTTGTTCCTTGATCAGTGACAGTACCAAGCATTGGTACTGCCCTAATGGAGTTTATAGTCTTAATAGAATTGAAATAATAGTTACTTAGCTCATACCACCTAGCTAAATAGGTGCTGGGTAATTTATGTGTCTAACATAAAGATTAAGGTATTTGAGAGGCATTTTTTCAGTTAACAAAGGAAAGTTTAATGAGGGACTGTCTGTGATTGGTTACAACGTGAAAAGGAGAGCAAGGTGCCCTGCCCACCCCGGTACATCTGCTTTTGGTGATCCTGCAGTCACAGGTCACGTTTCTCAGTAGCAGCTGTTTTTGCTGACAGCCACCTCCCATCATCCCTTGCTTCCTACTTGTATGGTAGACTCAGGTAGTCCCCTAGGAAGCTCTGCATCATGATTAAAGGAATTTCCTTATAAAAGTAGGCTAACGTGTTGGATCTCTAAATATTTCAGAGTTTGGGGCAATGCAGAACACTTGTGCTTCTGCAGAAGTAGCACCCCAAAAAGATACTAATGGTGACTAGGTGTTAATTTACAGGCTGTGTGTCCATATGAGTGGTAGAACACTTGCCTAGTACTTACATGTTTCCTGAGTTTGATCTCCCTCCAGCACCACAGAAGGAAGACATTTGGAGATGGGAAGTCAGGTCTTTCTCCTTATTGCTTTGCAAAGCAACGTTTCCTAACTAGAGTGATTCTAAAGATTTTGTTTGTATTTTCGAGACCTGTATGTTGTCCTTGCTGGTTTTGAACTCATGTAGCTGAGGGTAATCTTGAAATTGTGGTCTTCTACCAAATGCTAGGATCTGACCTAAGTACCATTTTGGACATGTGAACATTCCCTTTAATGCTGTAGAAGAATATATACTTTGCTTATGGTGGTAGATGCCTTTAATCCCAACACTTAGGAGGCAGAGGCAGGTGGATCTTTGTAAGTTCAAGACCAGCCTAAAATCCATAGTGAGTTCCAGGCTAGTCAGGGCACACTGTCTCAAATTTATATATTTATAATGTACATATTTATATATATATTTTTAAACCTGAATGGCTTAGTGCAGAGGTTTTCAACCTTCCTAGTACTGTAACCCTTTACCCCAACTATAAAGTTTTGGTTGCTATTTTATAACTGTACTTTTTCTGCTGTTAAAAATCATCATGTCTGTTTTCTAATTGCCTTAGGCACCACGAGGGTCATGACCCACAGGTTCAGAACTGCTGGCTTAGTGGGTAAAGGTATTTGCCATCAAGCCTAATGGCTCGAGCTCAATCCCTGGAACTCACATGGTGAAAGGAAAGAACCGACTCACCACAGTTGTCTGATGGCTTACGTATGAGTGCCATAGCACATGCACAAACACACACATCTGTTTGCACATATGTAGCCAGGTGTGGTGGACATTCCTTTAATCACATAACTAATCAGTGATACTTTACTCTTTGTTAATGGAAATTTTCAAATTAATGGAAAAAGATCCGTGCCCACTAGTGGTAAAAGATGCCAAGTGGTCCAATGGAAGTGTGCTGTGCATGCAAGGACTGTGAATACAGGGCCATTCTTGGTGCTATTGTGCATGCCTGGATATCAGAAGAGGGCCTTGGATCCCCCTGGACCTGGAGTTACCAATGGTTGCAGAACACCATGTGGATACTAGGAATTGAAACCAGGTCCTCTGCAAGAACAAGTGCTCCCAACTGCTGAGCCATCTCTCCAGATTTATACCTGAATCTTTAAACACTCTTTACAATAGCATTTAAACCTCTTGAGCAAGTCCTGTTCTATGTTTCATCTCCTTCCTTAACAGATTTCTAAACAAATCCTTGGTTATACATACACAAGGCTGTCACTGCAGCACAGACACCTCAGCCCAAGTCACCATTGCGATCCCACCGTAAACAATCCTTTAGTCAAAGATCTGTCTCCCAAGCACAGTGTAGACTCCGTGGTCCCCAGGAACTGTTCTTACACATGGTAGTGTCTAGCACCTACCAGGTGACCGGTAAGTCTGTGTTGAACAGATGAGTGAATATAAAAGCTGAAAGCTGGCATCAACTTTAAAATGTTTTAAGTTACATTTATTTATGGTGGCAGGGGTGAGATAGGAAAGGCACAACTGCCATACAACTCACGTGAATGTCAGAAGACAAGCTGCAGAAGTTGGCTTAGAGGCAAGTGCTTTTGCCCACTGAGCAATTCCAGATTTATTTTTCTCAGACGGCTTCTCTGTGTAGCCCTGGCTATCCTGTACTTGGTCTGTAGATAAAAGGCATGTGCCACCACCACCCAGCTAGCATAGTTTTTTTGTTTTGTTTTTAAATATTTGTCCTTGGGGCTAGAGAGATGGCCCAGTGGTTAAGAGCACTGGCTGCTCTTGCAGAGGACCTGGGTTCAATTCCTAGAAATTCCCAGCACCCACATGGCAGCTCACACTGTCTGTTAAAGAATTATTTATTTATGTAAATGAGTGCTCTATCTGTATATACATCTGCATGCCAGAAGAGAGCATCAGATCCCAGGATAGATGGTTGTGAGCCACCATGTGGTTGCTGGGAATTGAACTTAAGACCTCTGGAAGAGCAGACAGTGCTGAGCCATCTCTCCAGATACCTATGTAGCTTTTTTTTTTTTTTCTTTTAGATTTTTTCCTTAATAGAAAGTGGTGTCAGTGGACTGGGTTTGTAGGCAGATTGGCTCTGCAGCTCCCCTTTCTGTCTCCTTTGTTGGTTTGTCCAGTCATTCTGTGTCATCAGGCGAATGAAGGACACTAACTTGACATTGGCTTCTCTTCCTTTCTCCCTTTGTATCTCTCCTGTCCCTTCTCTACCTTGTCTCTCTTCAGTTTTACAGGAGGAATAGATATATCACAGGATCACATTACTTTTACTTTTGGTATACCCATGGGCTGGTAGGGGGCACCATTGCAGGGATGGCAGGCAGCCAGCAAGGGGCTTGTGGAAAAGAGTGCCAAGGGAGCACTACCAGATGAGAGCTGCTTTCTCTGGCAGTGCCCCTCACCAGAGTGCCCACTGCTCTCTAGCATCTCGCTCTCTCTCTCTCACACGCACACACACTACAACACAAGGAACTGTGCCCAGAAAAGGATGTGGGTACTAAGCAGCAGTGAGCCTGTGAACCGAGAAGGTGTCGCTTCCAGGAGCTGTGCCAGAGTCTAACTGTTCTCATCTCAGTGGTGTTAAACAAGCAAGAACTCTCTAGTCTATGGTTGGACACTTGGGGACAGCAAACAGCCAGAGGTGAAGCTAAGGGATTGCTGGCTAGGCCTAGGCATTTCTGGGGCTTAGTCCAGGCAAGCTAGTCATTAGGATTGCCTTTGGCACAGGGTCATCCAGCACAAACACACATGAGTGACAGCATCTGTGTTTGGCTTCAGGAGCAGGAAGGGTGGGACAGAGGGCTGTCTGTGAAAACTGGGGCCTGTCCGCCAGGTAAGGGTTGTTTAGAAACTTGGCATTGTGGCACAATGGAGGGAAGCTGACTTGGAATAAATGATTTATTTCTTTTACTTTGAGAGCTCTCAACAGCACAGGGTTCTGGGGGCAAGAACATAACAGTTTGCCTGCCTAAAGGGCAGATAAGGTGTGGCAGCACAGTAGGAGAACAAATATTTTCAGAGCCTCGAAGGCTGGACAGAGTATGCTAACTAAGGAACTAAATGGTTGAAAATGAGTCTGTCTGGGCCATGAAGAGCAAACTAGAAACAGATCCTGCAAAGACCTAGCAGAACATTAAGGAGTCAGGACCGGGCTCAAGAACAGTGAGAAAGCACTTGAGGTAGATGTAGGGGATGCAGGTATGAACAGATTTGTGATTTGGCTGTTTTGAGATAGGGGCTCGTGTGATCTACACTGGCTGTAAACTGTCTAGCTGAGAATGACCTTGAACTCCCAGTCCTCCTTCATCTCCGGAGGGCGGAGTTTATAGGAATGTGCTGCCACAGCTGGCTTTATGTGATGCCCAGAATTGAGCCGTGTACTGCATGCATGCTAGCTAGACAAGCTACCGTACTGAGTTATAATCTCAGCCCAACTTGAGACCTATAGTAGCCGCAGAGAAGGAAAGAGGATGAGGAGTGGAGAGTCCAGTGTGAAAGCTGTATAGTGACCACACAGCAATAGTGTTGGCCTGGAAGAGTACTAGGCCTTAGTAATGGAGAGAAACAGGAGGATTTAAGACTCAATGGAAACAACTAGAAAGTGGATGTGGAGAGGAAAATGAAGAGGAAGACGGTAGTGGAGAAGAAAGCAAGCCAGTAATGAAGCCCAGAGCCCCGGCCTGCCCCCTGGATCACTCGGTACTGGCAAGAGGGACACATTTGGAAGCTAAGCTTACGCTTTGCTTTGAAATTACTGAGTTTGAGGGGCCAATGGGACATACTGGTAAAATTATGTTAGAGGGGGTATCCAGAGGCAGTTAGAAGAGATTGAGGCACGGGATGTGAGTGGATGAGGATGTTTATCTAGGGGGAATGTGCAGGTCTAAAAGCTCAGACTGGCTACCATTGCCAGGTCTAACCAGGAGGGTGGCTTTGCATTGCCCGAGTACCCTAAGATGTCCTGGAAGGGTATCCAGGGAGACAGAAGAGGGTCCTCTTCCCCCTGGCCACCGAGCCCTAGCTCAGCTGGCCAAATCTTTGCCCAGAGGCAAAGTCCTCTGTTTGCCACTACAGTGTGGTTGGCTCTCCCCGCTCTCCCAACACCTCACCTGTGGGAACTTAACAAGGAATTGACCTTGGCCAAATAAAACAGGTGAGAAGGTTCAGCTGTGTGTAGCTTTAGAGACAGGCTCCTGTGGGTTTCCAAAACAGATACCACCTAAGGGGTTCCCAAAGAAAGGACAGGTACAGTCACTGCCCAAAGAACAAGGATCCTGGCCTGGGATGTAGGCCAAGGAACCCCTATTCACCTTGTCATTGTGGGTCTTTCTTCCCCATTGAGGTCCATGAGATTTTGAAGAGTTGTGACCATCCTCAGACTCCAGCAGGCCACACCCTATCATTCATTAGCTTGTCTGAATCTTGCCCTCTTCTCCACCTCTGGAACATGTGTTGGGAGAGGTAAGAGACTGGGGGGGTGGGAGGAGGGCCGGCCAGAACCTGACGAGTAGTCTCAAGAAGGGTTTCCAGAACTGATTTGGGGGGATATATAACTTGCTTGGGCGTGGTGGGGGTATGAGCTGTTAGCTGGCTCCAGACCCAGGTTCCTCATGACAAGTTACAGATCAGTAGCCATGGAACAATTGTCTCTGAATTCTTGGTGCTTCGGTTCGAATGGGCTTGTCTCACTGCTACTCATAACGAAGCGTGGGCTCCAATTCTAGGAGGTAGGACTCGTGACAGGCTTTTGGTTCATGGAGCTAAGGCCCACAATAATAAGTAAAAGGTCTTCATCACTTCTTCCTGGTAGTGCAACAGAGCCGGTGAAAATAAGAACTTTTTGAGGGAGCAGGGTTCACATTACTGCTAGCTTGAAACTTACTATGTAGCCTAGGATGGTCTCAAACTTGAGGCAATCCTAATTCAACCTCCAGAGTGCTAGAAATACAGGCCCTAACTAACCACACCTGCATAAAAAAAATAGGAACTATGATATTTACCTAGTGCTTGGAGGAAACGAACATAAAATTATCTGAATAGGGCTCTGCCAGTGAAAATGCCTCCCTTCCTTTTAGGCTGGCTTTGAAGGCAATGTAAATAGAGTGGGAAAGAAAAGGTCCGCTCCATCTACCTTTTATCTTTTCTGCCTAGTGGTAAGGGCTGAGCATAAGGGCCTCTTCCACTAAGCGGTGTCCTCATCCCTGCCAGCGCTCCATGGCTTTGCACTCACTATGCAGCCAAAGATGGCCATGAACTTCCTTTGTTTAAACATTTATCTTCATGAGGCTGGAGAGATGACTCAGACTCTGAGAGCTCTTGTAGAGGACCACAGTTTTGTTCCCTGGACCCACATGACAGCTCATGACCATCTGTAATCTAGCTCCAAGGGATCTGGTATTTTCACCTGGCCTCCTCAGGCATCAGGCACACATACAGTACACATACAGATAGGCAGGTACATGTGAACACACACAAATAAGGATAATTTTTTAATTAAAAATTTATCTTTTTGTTCTCTTTTGGTTTCATATACCTGGGGGGTTGGTAAGAATGGCCCCCAGGGCGGCTTGTATTTGAACACTTGGTCCCTAGGAGGTGGCTGGGAAGGATTAGGAGGTGTGGCCTTGTTGGAAGAAGTTTGTCACCAGGGGCATGCTTTGAAGTCTCAAAAGACTCTGGCCATTTCTAATCGGCTTTCTGTGCCTCCCACTTTTGGCTTGAGACCTCTCAGCCCTGGCTCAGCCACCCACCTTCATCATTAACTCTAACCCTCTGAAATCCTAAGCCCAAAAACTCTTCTCTGAGTCCCCTTGGGCATAGTGTCTTATCTCAGCCATAGAAAGTAACTAACTGTGTTCTGTTGTTTTGAGACAGTTTGTGCTACACAGCCTTGGTTGGCCTGGAACTCACTCTGTAGACCAGGCTAGTCTCAAACTCACAAGAGATCCACTCGCCTCTGCCTCCTAAATGCTAGAATTAAAAGACGTACACCATTACACCTGGCTATTTAGTTTATTTTTTTAGTTACGTGTCTATGTCTGTGTGATACACAAGTGAGTACCGGTGTCACAGAGTCCAGGAGAGGGAGTTGGATCTTTTAGAACTGGACTTACAAGTGACACCACTGCCCAAGATGGGTGCTAGGAATCAAACTCAGGTTCTCTACAACAGCAATTATACATTCAAAAGCTCTGAGCCATCTCTCCAGCCATGGCCTTGAGCTTCCTATCCTCCTTACTAAGTTTCCCAAGAGCCACCATGGCTGGTTTATTCTGTGGTGGTACTACTTTCTCTATAGCCCAAGCTGGCCTTGTGCTGAAGATCCTCCTGCCTCAGCCTCCTGAATGTTGGAGTTACATATATGAGCTTCCAAGCCTGATTAAACTGATTTTTTTTTTCAGATTCAAAGCAAGCTTTATTAAATATTAAATGCTGACCAAGAAATCAACTTTGGTCAGGACCACTCCTTGGAACTTCCAGCTGAGTGGCCAAAGCTCTGTATTTTGATGACTGTGTTTAAGCATTTTATTCTACTTTTGTGTGATTCTAGCATTCTCAGGAGCCCGAGAAAGGCTATCTAGGATAGCCTGAGTAAGATCTTGTCTCAAAACTAAATAAGCAAGTGAATAATATATATTTGGGGGGGGGTGAGTGGAATAAATGGCCCAGCCATTAAAAGCACTGGCTGCTCTTCCAGAGGATCCAGTTCAATTCCCAGCACCCACATGGTGGCTCAGAACTCTTTAACTCCAGTTCCAGGGATCCACGGCACTAGGAATGCACATGGTGCACAAATTTTTTTTTTCCTGTTTTGTTTTTTTTTGAGACAGGGTTTCTCTATGCAGCCCTGACTATCCTGGAACTCACTCTGTAGACCACCTGGTCTTGAACTCAGAGATCCACCTGCCTCTGCCTTCTGAGTTCTGGGATTAAAGGTGTTCTGGCAAAATAAATAAATCCTTTAAAAGGATACTAATATACTTTTGTTTTTAGTGAGGCATGGTGGCATGCCTGAAATTCCAGAACTTGGAAGGCTGAGGTAGAAGTAAGTACTACCTCAAATTCAAGGCCAGATTGGACCACATAGCAAGACCCAGTCTCAAACAGAACCAGGGAGCTGGAGAGATGGCTTACTGATGGTACCCACTGATATTGCAGAGGACCCTGTTCAACAGCATCCCACATGGTGGTGTGTAACTCCAGTTTCAGGGGTTCTGATGCCCATCTGGGAATACATACAGGCAGTACACATACATACTTGTAAATAAAAGCATCATACACATCAAGTAAAATTTAGAAAATCTTCAAAAGCAAAACACTACCATAATGGAGCTGGAGAAATGACTCGTTGATATGTATCCTAGCGTCCCTCTCAGGTAGGTTACAAATGCTTGCAACTCCAGCTTCCAGGGGTCCATACCTCCTTCTGGCCTCCAAGGACACCTACACATACCTGGCTGTCTGGCAGACACACGCTGCTGCTACTGCTACTGCTACTGCTACTGCTACTGCTACTGCTACTGCTACTGCTACTACTACTGCTACTACTACTACTACTAAATCTTAAAAAGAAAATAGCTGTGGGGCTAGAAAGATAGCTCAGTACTTGTTGCTTTTATAGAAGATTCAGGTTTGGTTCCCAGAACCCACATGGTGGCTCACAACCATCCCTAACTCCACTTCCAAGGGATACAACACCCTCTTCTGAACCCCATAAGTAACACAGACACACACACACACACACACACAGTGCACATACATTCAAGGACAAACAGATCTCTATGTTTGGAGCCAGCTTGATCTACATATCAAGTCCCAGGCCAGCCAAGAGTACGAGTACGGAATGAAAAACAAACAAAACAAGCTAGTTTCTCCTGTGTTCTTACAGACTTTATTTCATAATTTACAAACACTTTTCTGAGTAAGTATTCATGACCTTCACCAACAAAGAGATTCATGGTAGGAATGAAGGCTTAAAGCTGCTGCATACAAGAAATATTTTGCCTTAACTCTTCCATGAAGGGGTGTTTGGCACTGATTTGCTGCATCATTGGGGAGAGGGGCAGGTTTTTCCCCCCTATTTAGAATTTTTTTCGAGACAGGGCTTCTCTGTGTAGGCCTGGCTGTCCTGGAGCTCACTCTGTAGACCAGGCTGGCCTTGAACTCAGAAATCCGCCTGCCTCTGCCTATTTAGATTTATATATTTAATTTTATGAGCCTGCATTGATGTTCACCACAAGTCTATCTGGTGCCTGTAGAGGTCAGAAGTGGACACTGACCCTGGAACTAGAGTTGCCGATGATTGTGAGCCACCGTGTAAGTGCTGGGAATTGAACCCAGGTCCATTACAAGGGTAGCATGTGCTCTTAACTGCTGAGCCATCTCTCCAGGCCCCTTGAGTCTATCTTTTGGTTCTCTCAAAGGACAGGGACCATCCCAGAGCACCAAACCATCTGTCCCAGTTGTAGGTTTGCTGCCCCCTAGCAGACTGAGAGCTGCAGACACTCACATAATGAGAACAGATGTGTGCCATCTGAGATTTGCCCCATGGCACCTGACCTAGCTGCAGCTGGGCCAAGGTTTTCACTGAACTCTGGTTCTGGGAAGATGAAAGCAGGAAAGCTTGCCAAATAGGCACTTTCAGATCAAATGGCAACAAACTGACCCAGATAGCTCCAGTTTCTTAAGGAGTTTGAGTTTGAACACCCTGGGGTGTCAGCATTGAGAAGAGCAGAAGAGATGGTAGATATAAAGGAAGGGATGGTGAGCCAACAATAGGGATACAGAGATCTGCCAAGACAAGCTGGCCTTCCACCCCACTCTTCAAGGAGAATCTGGCACTAGGCTTTGACACATCTCTGTTCCCCACCTTCCTAGCCCAAGAACTCAGAGACTGGAGAAAGGCAGAGGTCTCCAGCTACCCTAGTCCCCTGCAGAACATGAGGTGTGCCAGGAACTCCAAAGGAGAATGCTGAAGAAACTTTATCCTCCCTCTGGCTCATTACAGGTCTCCATTCCTGGTACTTACTGTTATTAACTTGTTAACAGCATGTATGTCCTTGGAGGTCCCTACCTAAGGATTTCTGATCTGCTTGACTGGGTACAAAGCTATTCGAGCTGTTCTTGCACCTGCTGGGGAGGAGAGGCAGAAAGTCTACATGGAGAGACCTCCGTGGCCAGCTCCTTCTATCCCATGGGGGCCTGCCACACCCTTTCTCTTACAGAATAAACCTAGTTAGGATACTGGCCCAGAAACAGATTGATCAAGCGCACCTACATCTCAAGTCTCTTTCTCTTTTTTACTTTTTCCTTCTTTCTTTTCCTTCCTTTCTCTCTCTCTCTCTCTCTCTCTCTCTCTCTCTCTCTCTCTCTCTTTCTTTTGAAAGAGTCTCAATATATAACCCTGGCTGACCTGCAACTTACTATGTAGAACAGGCTGGTCTCAAACTACAGATCTGATTGCTTTTGCCTCCTCAATGATGGGATTAAAGGCATGAGCCACACTGAACACATTTCACTCCTAACAGTGCTTTAGAGATGAGGAAAAATTCAGAGAGAAGCCAGCTGCCTACAGTAAGGTGTCCAAACAGGGTGTGGGGGCACAGACTGAGAGCACTTAATAGGCTAAGGTTCAGTTACAGGGAGGGAGGGAGAGAGAGAGAGAGAGAGAGAGAGAGAGAGAATGAATATCTAGTGGTAGGTTCCTGGGCTCAATCCCTAGCATTGCAAATAAGTAAACAAGCAAAACCCTCCATCCTTAACCATCTTCACAACTCCCTGACTCCACCTACTTGCCCTCCCCCATGTATATTTTTGCATTTCCTAGAATATACACTGTGGTCTCTACGTTTCTACACCTGTCCTGGCTAGAACACCTCTAGGACGCCCTCAAGAGCTCTATAAATCAAACTTTAAGACTCAAAGTAAGTTCCACTGATATTTTTACACCTTGGTGAGGTGTACTTTTGTATTGTACTTCAGGCTCATGAAGGAAATGAGCTGCAAATTAAGGCATCAACAGACACTTAACCCTCTGCTCCATTTCAGTAAATCATGAGGGCTCATTGGCCAGGGTGAGAATCCCCTTTCCTTTCTCAGCTGGTAAGTAGATGCTATGTTAAATCCATGAGGGCATGGATGGCCTCGTGGCTTCCAAGCATTGGCACTAGTAGATTTATTCAGTAGTTTGACAATATACCACCAAGCCTATTATGTGCTAAACATTTTGCCAGCTGCTAGAGATCAAGGATGAATGGAGAAATTAACTGGATGGATAAAAGTTGAACAAATACTTAAAAGAACACTCTAAAAATCCGTAAAGGAAAAACAATAGTTTAATCTGTGCTTTAGTCCAGGTGTACTGGGAGAGAGCTTCCCCTTGCCCTCCCAAGGGGAAGATTTGAGGGGATTAGAACCATAATCCTCGGGTTAGGTATCAAGGCTTGAGGTCTGAATCTTAACCCAGACCCACACCTGGACCTGTTGTTTCCCTAAGTCCCAGCATCAGATCCTGGAATTAGTGGTCTGGTTGTCGATCCACTGGAGTCAAGTGGCCCCATAACCTGCCACCTAGACAGGCCCTTTAATTGAACAACTGTCTTTAAGGGCGGTCTCAAGTGATCTTCTTAGAAGCTACGACTCCTTTAAAATAAAGGAGCAAGTGGGCACGAGAGACTAACCCATCACTAGCATCAAGAATCCTAAACCCATGCCAGACTACAAAACAGACCCCAGACTCTGGCCTGGTTCTTTCCAAAGTCTCGGGCTTCCGAGACAAACCCTGAAGAATAGCCCCGCCCCCAAAGCGCGGGCCCCGATTGGTCAGCGTGCTCGCAGGGCGTGACCAGATCTTAAAGGTCCAAGAGCTTAGGACAGGAGGAGGTAGTGGCTGCTCCGGGAACACCAGGGGAAATGATGCCTCGAAGACTCATGTAGGTTTCTTTAAAACCTCGCTAATGTTCAGGCTCACGTACTAGATCTATGGATCCCATCAGAAACTGCCCACTATTCGGAGGCGCCTTCTCCGCCATCCTCCCCCCAGGGGCCATTGATGTGAGGTGAGAAAGCCAGCAGCCCCGAGGCCGGTCGGGTGGGTTACGGGGGGGGGGGGGGGGAAGCCTGAGACGGGAGTGTCCCTGTCATTCTCCAGTGACCTCCGACCGGTGCCAGACAACCAAGAAGTTTTCTGCCATCCTGTGACCGACCAGAGTCTGATCATAGAACTTCTGGAGATGCAGGCCCACGTGCAGGGCGAAGGGGCTGCGCGGTGAGAAAGCTAGCCAACAGGAGGCCGGGAGCCGAGGAAGTGGGCGGGCCCTGTGGCTGGACGGTTATTCAGGACGAAAACTCCAAGGGCAATAGCACTCCAAGGGCCAAGGGCAATAGCGGACCTGGCTCGAGGGTGGGGATGGGTTATTCCGAGATGCCCCTCCCTACCCCTGTTCCTCCCACGCCAGGTACCATTTTGAGGACGTTGGCGGGGTGCAGGGGGCTAGGGCTGTGCACGTGCTATCTGTGCAGCCTCTCTGTTTGGAGAACTTATCCCTGAGAGGCTGCTGTCAAGATGCCTGGTTCCTTTCTGGCAAGCAGCAGGTAGCTAAAGAAAACCAGCAGGTGAGGGCCACGGCGAATGGGATGCCCTGGAGTTGGGGAGGGATAGCTCCAGGTATTGTGGTAAACATGCTGATTCTCATCCTTTTAGGTAGCAAAGGATGTTACACTGCATCAAGCCTTGCTTCGGCTGCCCCAGTATCAGACTGATCTTTTGCTCACCTTCAATCAGCCCCCGTAAGGATGAAGGAATGGGTGGGAAGCTTGCAATTGGGTCCCCACGACAATTAAACTGGGTGGGTCAAACTCCTTCAAGGAAGCAGAAATAGACCACAGGCTGGTCTTCCGGGGAATAGGAGGTGTGATCTTGCAAACCTCAAGCTGGGCCATTTTCCTTCTCTGTTCCCTTACCCTAATGTGTCACAGCAGGTCTCTTGGCCCTGAAAATCTGTCGTGTCCACCTTGGAGCCTGGGTAACTTTGAACAGCTGGTAACTAGTTTGACTCTTCATGATCCCAACCTCTTTGGTCCCCAGTAAAGATGGTTGAAGCACAGCGTGCTGCTGAGGACTCAGGGACCCAATTCTGAGAGGGGGAGTTTCTTTCTGCTTCTTCCCTGGATGTAAACATAAGACACCTCTTCTGCAGAAATAAACTTGCTTTATGAAGAACATAATTTCTGTGGCTTCGAATCTAAGAGGACACCTGGGTCTCTCCATTTCCCTTTGGTCTTGGAAGGGGGAGTTTAAAGCTGTGCACAGGAGCGGGGGGAGGGAGGGATGACCCAAGAATAGCAGTAGAAATATACTTTGGAGTGACTGATTCAACCCTGAGATGGGTGTGAAATATATCGATGGACTTGTGGGGAAATTTAAAGCAAGACCCACTCAGTGACTCAACCCTAGGAGAACAGAGGAGTGGGTGTGGCTGCCCCCCTTAGGTGCATTGAAAAGTCAATCGGTCAGCAGTCACTGACATAGGAAGTAGTAGAGGCAGAGGTGCCCAAAGAGTGTTGATTTGGAGTACAAGAGAGTGACTGTTATTTAGCGTATGTGTTGTAAAAGGAACGCAGCTGATCCCAGAAGAAGAGGGAGAGGATAGTATGGGGGCCGAGTCGAAAATAGGAGGCACCTATACCCTTGTACATGCCAAAAAAGCCCTCTGTCCGAGCTGTCTGCAGCAGAGCGTCCAAGATCCCCCGGTACATGAGGCCCTGGAGCATGTCAGAGAGGAAGGGAGAGCACAGGAGGAGCATGTCAGAGCCCATCAGGGTCAGACACCTTTATAGGCAGCATTTGAGGATCTGCTTCTCCACCCCCAGCTTTCCTTGTCAGCCTGAACCCGACAGTACTTCCTTACCTTGCCTTGAGTATCAGTGGGTTGGTTATAAAGCCTTGTGCTGGCTACATCAAAGGGTGTCATGGCCAGGACTACTGCTATACCACTCACCATGGCAGCCGCCAGAGCCACCTTCCAGCTCTGGGGAGGAAAGATCTATAAGAAAAATAAAGGTTTTTATCAACCATACAGTCATTTAACTTTAGGGCAGGACAGGCCCTGCCCTGGGAACACAACTGGTAATTCTGGGAGTTTCCATACCATCAGAAATAACACAGTGATAAATAACTGAAGGACAGTCCAGAGGGCTTAGGTACCTCTTCTAGTAGGAGATGATGACAGAATCCTGTCTAAGGAATCCTTGATCCTCAAGTCCTACTGCTCCCTCACTTTTAAACCAGGGCCCACCTCCCTTTTTCCACCCTTGTTTCCCATTCCAGGGATGGCCCCACCCACCCCCAGGAAGTACCTCCCACTGGTTCAAGAGGTCCTTGGTAGATGAGAAGGTGCACAGCTGGGTGGAGGAGCCGATGACAACTCTGGGCAGGCCGCCCACGGCCCCACGCCACAACCCCACTAGACCATGTTTCTGGCCAATCTCGGTTAGTGCCTGAAACATGCCCTGGGGGGGAAGACCATGTGGTTGGGGTTCAGTCATCCCAGCATCAGGCACTGCCTCCTGCTAACACTGGCAAGTGCCATGCACCTGTTGTCCAGACAGCAAATGTAGGCTTAAAGCCAGAACAGGGGCCCTTAGGTGTCTGCTGACACTCTCCAACCCAGAATTCAGGCTGGTGGTATGGAAGTGAGGACCTTAGCAGGTCAAGAGAAAGGGGCAGGAGAAACAGGTGCAGGAGAGTTGAGGCACAAGGGATGTGAGGGTCAGGATGGGCTCCAGGGTCTGACGGAGCGGGGCTTGATGGGGTTGGGCAAAGTCGTGGCTAGAGTTGGAGCTGCCAGGTATAGGCAGAAAGTTGGAAAAAAATGGGGGAGATAGTTGGGTGCTCCAGTAGTTTGGGGAGCCCTCACCTGATGCTTATATTGGTGCCCTACAGCAATTTCAGAGGCTGCCTGTGCCTGTAGGTGTGTCTTCACCTGGAGACAAGAAAGTATCACAGCCTGTGTCCCAGGGGTCACCTTCCCACCATGGAGACCAAAACACCCAAAGCCCTCACACTTCCTCTAGAGGATTAAGCAATGAATATATTCTTTTAATCTGGTAATTACTGTTTTTCCCACTTAACAAATTGGTCATGAGGCTCTGTCCCTTGGTTGCAATCCCAGGGGACAGACCTCCTAGGACTGCAAGATACCCCGCCCCCTCCACATCCTACTTCCCTTGGGGCTGGGGGTGGGGAGTGGAGGTTGGAGGATGGTAATATTTCCTAAGACTTCATGTTAGGCAGGCTCTGGATGCTTAGCCTCTTATGCCAGCTCCCAGTCCAGACCAGATCTCCAGCTGCCACCTCCACCAGCCTCCCTGTCAGACGACCCAAAGGGGCATGGATTCAGCTAATATTTGAAGATGCCTTTTTTTTTTGGTTTTTGGTTTTTTGAGACAGGGTTTCTCTGTGTAGCCCTGGCTGTCCTGGAACTCACTCTGTAGACCAGGCTGGCCTCAAACTCAGAAATCCACCTGCCTCTGCCTCCGGAGCGCTGGGATTAAAGGCGTGTTCTTACTAAGCCTGGCCTAGTCCCTGCAACAAACAGCTGTGTGACCTTGAGCAGGACACCTACCATCTCTGGATCTCAGGCTCCCAACCCTTCACCCCTAACTGATAACTCACAGGAGTAAACTGTGAGAGAGATTCTGTGATGCCAGGACTTTCCTGACCTATACTCAGTGATGTATGTTTCTCAGGTTCCTCATCATTCTACACAAAGTCATCCTTAGTAATAAGACAATAAAAGCTGCACAACCACTGGGAATGGTGGCACATGTTTGTAATCAAAGCACCCTGGTGGCAGAGGCAAGGAGGATCAAGAGCTTCAACCCAGTTTGGGTTCATAGTGAGTTACAGATTTCCCTGTATCAAGGGGAAAAGAAAGGGAGAAAGAGAGAGAGAGCCAGGATGTATTGGAACCCTTCACATGAGCATGCCATGTGTCTCCTTCAATCCTCTCAGCAACTTCACAGAAGTCTATCATTATCTTACAGAGTCTATCTTACAGAAGTGGCAACAATGAATACTTTCCAAAGCCAGGGTTTGAGTTCCAGGAAGTCTGATTCAAACTTCAGTTGTAGGCAGCTAGGATGCATACCTGTTAACTGAAGCACTGAGAAGGCTGAGGTTGGACTGTAGTTAGAAGCCAGGCTGTGCTACAATGGAAGTTTTGATGCTACAGCATAGTGAGACCCTGCCCCAACAAACAAACAAATGACACCTCAACTCAAAGGAATTCTCTAGAACCTAAGTCTGTAATCTCCATCAACACATTGCAGAGTCTGTTGGGTGGCTGTGTTTAAGGCAGATCAAAAGGCCTTGAAGCTTGCCAGCACCTTCCTGTGCCTTTTTCTGCCTATAAGGCATAGCACCCTGTCACAGATGTCCTTGTGAAGGGCAGGCTCCCACCCTCTGCCAAAAGTCTTTTCTGAAGGCCCCAGACCAGACCCCTCTTCTTACCATATAGATTGGGCTTCCCAGATAAGCTCCCATGACCCCAGCAAGGGCCCCAGCTGCGGCACTGCGGACAGGACTATGGGTGCCTTCATTAGTGCGCAGGTAACCCCGAGACTCTGCCAGACTGTAGGTGCCCAGTCGGATGCCATTCATCAGGAACTGGTACAAGAGCGCAGGCCCCAGGCCCTTTTGCAGGGCAGCTAGGCCATCCACCTTGCCAATGGTGAAGAAGGCATGGAAGACGTTCCGGTAGTGGCGCTGGTAGGTGCCCGGGGCCTGCAGTTCTCCCTGCAATTGCATTCTGGTCTTCACAACCTCCAGGGGATTGGTGAACACACAGGCCCCGCAGGCTGCCACACCACTCATCAAGAAGTCCATGGTAAAGGTAGAAACAGCTTCAGAAAGCAGGGATGGATATCAGGACAACACCTGGCTTTTTGAAGCCCAGGCTGCAACAGGTAGAAATTTAGAAAGCTAAAGTGTCAGAGTCAAATGTCAAGAAGTCAAGTAAGGTTAGAGAGAATTTTGGGATTAGAGGGTAGCAAAAGGCAAAGAAAGAGGAGTGTAGTAAAGTGTGGCAAGAAGGCCCTGTTGACCAAGGGAACTGAGATCAGGGAGGAGCAGAAGTTAGAAGCTGGCAGGTGGGGATACCTGGGATGACAGGCTAGGAGGACCAGAGAGTGTCTTAGGAAAACGCAGAGTTGCGAAATGGTAGCTGGAGAAGCAGGAAAAAGAAAAGCAACAAGAGGAAAAGAATCAGAGGGAAGACCCGAAGGTGGCTCGGCGACAGCAAGAGGAGGGTCGCGAAGGAAGTTAGGATTCCAGCTAAGGATGAGCTTGGCAAGGTAGCTACAAGAGCTGGAGCACCTTTACCCGAGGTAGTCTGCAGAGGCCGGGCCGCCACGCTCGGGTCCCTGGAACGCAGCACCAATGGGGACTCTCCAAGAGCTGCAGCCGAGCGCCTCAGCCAATCACCGCAGAGCCGGCTCCGCAGCCAATGGGAGGCGCTGCCAGCGGCCGGGCCCTCGGCCCCAACTGGAACCGGTTGGGTAACTCTCTTCGCCGGGTCTCCAAGGCCTGGAATTGGGAGGGTGCCCGAGGCGGGGAGGTTTTTTGTTTGTTTTTTGTTTTTAATCACTGTCCAGGAACGCAGGTGGGCTGGGATGCAGAGGCCGAACGCCGAGGGTTGGCAGCTCCTCCTGTGGGCGGCGAGCTCCCTGCGATCTTCCTCTAGCCCAGTTATCTCTGTTTGGGGTTTGCCTGACCGCAGCTACGCCCAGCTCTGTTCGGATGCCAGGACAGCCGGGAAACAGCGGTCCCGCCCGCGGGGGAGACGGGACACACCTGCTGGATGGCACCCATCCCTTAAGGCCTAGTAAAGTGTTTGTAGGGTCTAGTACCAGGGTGTGGTCAGCTGTGGGCGCGGAGAGAGGGAGGCCTGAAGGCGGGCCAGGGAACAAACTTGATCTTATTAAGCTCTTGATCCTCACAATGACCTAGAGGAGGCCGGGCAGGTCAAGACAAGGATTTCCATATCCTCTCCAGCGAGGCTTGGGTTACAGAGAGCAGTCTTGTTTCTTGTCCTTGCTTCATTCGTATGGATAATTATGAAAGAGCCTGTGGGAAATAAACTGGAAAAGAGCTTAGAGAGAAAGCTTGGAGAAAGAAGGTAGGGGTTTAGGTGGCGTCATCTGGGCGTCAGGAAGAAGCAGAGGGCTCACCTGAGTCAACTACCCTGCTTAGCGCTGAATTCCGATTTACATCTTCCTTCCTACTATCTAGATGACCGTGGGCAAGTTACTTATCTTCTCAGAAACCCCTTGTAGAATGAGATAATGTCTGTGGGACATACTCCAAAAGAGAGGTTGCCTTTGTGTTACACGCTCAGTAATTTACTGGAAAGTCTGGAGTTGACAGAACTCTTTCCACTTCCTGGAGATCTCTGCCGCTTTCTTTGGTGATGTTCGGGTCAGGATGCACGTTGAGCATCTTCTGATGGCTTTTCAAATTGTCCATATTCAGCCTCATTCTACTTTGTTCCGCAAACATACCTATTTTTAGGAATACCTCAAAAACATTCCTATTGTTCTTAGATAGCGGTTAATTTCCTTAGTGCACTAGTCTGGAAACTCCTAGAAGCCTTGGGGGCCAGATCTGAGTCTTATGTTGTTTGTCAGACAACCTTGCTGTGTGTAGCCTTTAGGAGCCTCAAACTCGAAATCCTTCTGCCTCAGCATGCAGAGTGCTGAAGATTTCCAGCCTGCTGCCACACTGGGTGACAGGGTGACACCACACCTGGTTTCACATCCTGAGCTTTAAGCTTGTGGTTCTCAAAAATATGGTCGCTATAGCAGCAGTAGTTCCTGAGAACTTAGAAATACTTCTAGTCTCACTGGAAATGGCCTGAACCAGAAAAACTCTGCAGGTGGACCCCCACCTTCTGTCTTTCACTAAGTCCTCCTGAATGATTAACATCCAGCATTACTAGCTTACACTTCCTGTCTTTAATAGCAGATGCCCTAGAGATTGACAGATTTTAAGGGGTTTTTTTGTTTTGTTTTGTTTTTAAGTAATTTTTTTTCTTTCCTAAGACTGAGTTTCTCCAGCTGTCTTGGGACTCACTCTGTAGACCAGGCTCACCTCAAACTCACAGAGATCCACCTGTCTCTGTCTTCCAAGTGCTGGGATTGAAGGCAGCAAATAAGAGCAACTGCCTTATCTTCCAGAGGACCCAGTTTTGTTTTGTTTTGTTTGAGACAGGGTTCCTTTGTGTAGTCCCGGCTATCCTGGAACTCACTCTGCAGACTAGGCTGGCCTCAAACTCAGAGATCCACCTGCTTTTGCATCCTGAGTGCTGATATTAAAGGCATGTGCCACTCCACCCACACCCTTCACTCCCTACTCCCAGCTTCCGAGAATCCAATTTCATTTCCAGCACCCACAAAGCAGCTGATAAACCACTAGTGGTATTTGATGCTCCCTTCTGGCCTTTTCGGGTACTGCATGCACATGTATACATGCATAGGAATAAATAATAAAAAGAAATCTTTAAAAACAAAATAAGAGTAAAATAAAAATAAAACAAAAAGGCTGGAGAGATGGCTCAGTTGTTAAGAGCACTGACTGCTCTTCCAGAGGTCTTGAGTTCAATTCCCAGCAACCACATGGTGGCTCATAACCATCTGTAATGGGATCTGATGCCCTCTTCATGTGTGTCTGAAGAAAGCTACAGTGTTCCCACATACATAAATAAATCTTTAAAGGGGGGGGAACAGCTCCTTCCCTCCTGAAAAGAGAACACCTACATGGAATTCTTCTGTATGGGATGTTTGTCCCCACTAATACATTTATATACTTATTTATGTATTAATTTATATTACTGATATCCCTATGGACTCATGGACATTTGTTATATATATATATATATATATATATTTGTTGTTGTTTTGTTTTGTTTGTTTTTTTTTCAAGACAGGGTTTCTCTGTGTAGCCCTGGCTGTCCTGGAACTCACTCTGTAGACCAGGCTGGCCTCGAACTCAGAAATCCACCTGCTTTTGCCTCCCAAGTGTGGGGAATAAAGGCGTGTGCCACCACTGCCCGGCTCTGTTTTATATTTTTGAGTTAAGGTCCAACATATTTTATTTTATTGCTCAATTTGTTATACCTTTGTTTTTTTAGAGCTTGTGTGTATGTATATATGTCAGTCTCTCACTTATTATTTATTATTTTTATTGTTATTTTGAGACAGAGTCTCATGTAGCCCAGGCTGGACTAGAACTTAAAATTCTTTTGCCATCTGGGTGCTGCGATTGCAAGCATAGACTACCATACCTGGCTTAAATAGGCATCTTTGATTTAGGAATATGTTCTTAATTTTCATTTTTTATTATTGTTATTATCATTATTATTATCAAGGCAGAGTCTCTTGTAGCTCTGGTTGTCATGGAGCTTGTTCTGTAGAGCAGATTGGCCTTGAACTCACAGTGGCTCATGTCTTGACTTGTGATTGCTGGGATTAAAGGCATGTGTTACCATGCACAACTAAATTCATAACTTTTGTGGTTAGATAGACTGTTTCTTTTTGTTTGTTTGTTTCTGAGATAACTTGATATATATAACTATATATCAAGGCTATGCTTGAACTAGAGAGCCTCCTGTTTCAGCTTCTACACTATCACAGTTGTCTGATAACTTATTTTTATCAGTTAAATAATATCTCATCTGTTGATGTCCAACAATTTGTTTATTATCCATTCATATATGGAAAGATATCTTGGTTGCTGCTTCCAGTTTTATATGATTATGAATAAGACTGCTATGAAATTAAGGTCCTGGCTGGAACCTAGGACCTCCCATATGTTATCACTAAGGTCTATGCCCAGATACTACTAAGGTCTATCCCCAGCTCCAAGACATTACTTTTCATATTGGTTGGATTGGCTGGTCTGGCACTCATCACGCTGTAAACCAGGCTGGCTTCAGAATCACAGAGATCCACCTGAGTTCTGGGTTAAAAGGCATGCTTTACACACTCAGCATTAAAAAACAATGTATAGCCGGGCAGTGGAGGCGCATGCCTTTAATCCCAGCACTCAGGAGGCAGAGGCAGGCAGATTTCTGAGTTCGAGGCCAGCCTGGTCTACAGAGTGAGTTCCAGGACAGCCAGGGCTACACAGAGAAACTGTCTCGAAAAACCAAAAAAAAAAAAAGAAAAAGAAAAAAACCAAAGTATATACATGACATGGAAACTTCTGGTTTGTTTAGAAAGTCAGTTATGTCAAATGATGTTTTGCTGAGTCACACAGGTGAAAGGATGTCTTGCTAAAGCAAACATGTGAAAGACTGTTTTCCTGAAGTAGACACAGGTGATAGGACGTTTGGCTATAGCAGACATGTGGAAGGACGCTTGATGAAGGAGTGTCAATATGACCCCACAGACAGTGGGAGACAAGCACTGAGCTTTGGTTGGTTTGCTCTGCCTCTCTAGTCTTTGCTAATGATAGGCATGTATTGATTCACCTTACATGGCATCGTTGAGCTCAACTTGTGGTAAAGACGAGAGAAACTCCCCAAAGAACTGTTCATGTGGTTCCTGCCAGCAGCTTGCTGCTTCAGTGGCCTAGCCTCAGGCTGGTTGGCAAGCCTTCGGTTTCTTCAGATTGAACTACCGCTGTTGGGTCATGTGTGGTATCTGCCTGCCTAGAGGACTGGTCTGCAGCTGCTGAGTTGTGCTTGGTGTTTGCTATGGGTCTGAACTGCCCAAGAAGATCGAACTTACCCCCAAAGCACTATTGCTGAACGGGTTCACTTCCCCACATCCTAATAACTGTTCTCCGCCACTCCCTCTCCTGGGTGGTGGGTAAGGGGAAAGGTTGAACGCTTATTAAAGTAGATTGCAAAAAATTTATGTCTACGTGTGTGTAATATGGGGGAAAACTTTTTGTTTTGTTTGTATTGGAGGTGGAATCCATGGCCTTGTACATACTAGGCAAGCACTAATCTACTGAGCTACACTCTTAACCTGCAATTCTAGAATTTCTATTAAGGCAGCATAATGGTCACAGATCATTAGCTTAACCTTATAGCCTTAGGAAGAACACAAATGTCTATGCCAGCAGAACTTTTCTTCTTTGGAAAAGGATTCAGTGATCACCAGGGGACATCCCTGCTTTATCCTTCCTCCTGGGAGATAGAGAACCACAGGAAGTGAAAGGCAGGAGCCCACTGTAGCAGCTCCTGGATAACAAAGACATTCCAGGCAAAATCCGAGGGAAGCGAAAAAGCAGCTATCAGCATTACCTCCACTTGTGGACTAGGTAGTCCGGTCAGGTCACACCATGCTTTGCTTTATAAGAAACTGCTAGGGGCTGGAGAGATGGCTTAGCTGTTAAGAGCACTGACTGCTTTTTCCAGAGGTCCGGAGTTCAAATCCCAGCAACCACATGGTGGCTCACGACCATCTGTAATGGGATCTGATGTCCTCTTCTGGTGTGTCTGAAGCTACAGTGTACTTATATAAATAAAATACATAAAAATTCAAAGAAAAAAATGTCAGTAGATGCTTACTTTCATAACCTTGGCCCGTGCCCACTGGATACTTTTTCCTTGTTGTGACCACATGCCTCACAAGAAACAGATTAAGGGAGAAAAGGTACATTCAGCCTCATGGTTCAAGTGGCAGAGTCCATTGTGACAGCAAGGCTGGTCCCCTGTATCCACCCACTCAGGAGGCAGACAAAAATGGATGTTAATGCTCAACTGGCTTTCTTCATTTAAAAAGTTCAGTCCAGAATCCCAGCCCACAGGGTGAAGCCATCTACATTCAGGATGGATGTGTTCTCCAAAAACCTAAGCTCCCTGGAAAACACTCTCACAGATGCAAACAGAAGTATGCTTCCTGGGTAATTTTAAATCTACTAATGTTGACAATGAAGACTGACTATCGCAAGTTCACCCTCTTCAACTTGGCCTTTTTTCTTTCTTCCTTCCTTTCTTTTCTTTTTTTTTTTTGTTTTTTTTTTGAGACAGGGTTTGTTTCTCTGTGTAGCCCTGGCTGTCCTAGAACTCACTCTGTAGACCAGGCTGGCCTCGAACTCAGAAATCCGCCTTCCTCTGCCTCCCGAGTGCTGGGATTAAAGGTGTGAATCCTCATGCCCAGCCAAATACATTACTTTTAAAGCATAACATTTCACCTCTGGTCCCTGAAGCCTCATGTTGATCTTTCAAAACATCTTAATATTATTATTAATATTTCTCTGTGTGTCTGTGCACTGGGGTGCAGATACGTGCCACAGCATGCATGTGGAGGTCAGAGGGCAACTCTGTGCAGTTGTTTCTTTATGTGGGCTCCAGGGCTCCAACCCCAGCTCACCAGGCCTGCGCACCAAACGCCTTTCCCTACTGAGAAGATAATCGGTACAACACTGTGAGGGAGGAAAAGATAGTTCTGGCCATGGCCCAGGGATACAGTCCATCCTGGTAGGGAAGATATGATCGCAGGTGCTCCCTAATTAGCCCGACATGATGTATGTGTGTTTCCCTCATACACGTGCTGACTCTGCAGAGATAGAGAAAACTTCTTTACAATTTTCAGTTCAGTTTTTGTTTGTTTGTTTGTTTGGGTTTTTGAGACAGGGTTTCTCTGTGTAGCCCTGGCTGTCTTGGAACTCATTCTGTAGACCAGACTGGCCTTCAACTCAGAGATCCTCCCAAATTCTTTTTTGTTTCTTTTTCTTTTTATTCTTTTTAAGACAGGGTCTCAAGCTGGGTGACGGTGAGGGTGCACATCTTTTAATTCCAGCGCTTGGAAGGAGATACAGGCAGGTAGATTTCTGTGAGTTCAGGCCCAGCCTGGTCTACAGAGTGAGTTCCAGGACAGCCAGGGCTACACAGAGAAACCTTGTCTTGAAAAAAAAAAAAAAAGACATGATCTCACAGCATAGACCCTGGTGGTTGGCCTGGTAAGTCACAGCCACCTCCTAACCTCCTAAATGCTGGAATTAAAGGTGTGTCCCACCATACCCCAGCTTCATCTTTGAAAGTGTTATTATTTAATCATCATGTATATAAGTATTTACCTTCATGTCTCTATTTGTACCACATGCATGGCAGGTGGTCCAAAGAGGCATTGGATTTCCTGGAACTGGAGTTTCAGGGAGTTTGTGAGTCACCTTGTGGGTGTTAGGAACCGAACCTAGATCCTCTCCAAGAGCAGCAAATGCTCTTAACCACTGAGCCATCTCTCCAGTCCAATCATATTGTCTTGATGATTGTAAAAGGGGTACTTTTCCCCATGAAGAAAAGTCTCTCAACAGATTTTAGAGGTCTCTAGATGCCAGTGAGAAAGCTCAGTACCACAGAGATAGTCAAATGGTAAGCAGCTGCCTGCCAGTGGTGAATGTCAGTAGTAGTCATATAGTTATAGCCAAGCATTTGAGAGGCTTGGGTAGGAGAATTCCACAAGCCTAGGAGTTCAAGACTAGATGAGACAACCTAAAGAGACCCTTCTCTCAAACAAAACAAAACAAAACAAAACAAAACAAAAGCCACATGGTAGTAGTGCATACCTTTAATCCCAACACTCAGAAGGCAGAGGCAGGGGGATGTCTGTGAGTTCAAGGCCAGTTTGGCCTACAACGTGAGTTCCAAGACAGTCAGGGCCACACAGTGAAAGCCCATCTTGAAAAACCAAACCAAACAAAACATTAAGCTTCTGTTGAGCGCCTACTGTATGCCTGATACTATTCAGGACTTTTTGGATACATTGCATTATTAAATAAGACAGATGAAGACTCTGTCTACAGGGTTACTTTCTAATATAAAGAGACATCACAGTATGTAAACTCAGCCTATGGCATGGAACACGTTGATTACTATGGAAGAAAGATGTTGAGGCTGAGAGATGACTCAAGGGTGAAGTGCTTGTTGGACAACTGTGAGGACCTGGGTTTAGATTCACACAAGAGCTGATCCTGGCTCTTACGAGGCAGAGACTGCTCAGGTAAACGGGCTAGCTGGACTAATATAGTTGGAAAGCTTTGGGTTTAAGTGAGAGACCTTGTTTCAATATACATAAGGCAGGGAACAATCAAGAAAGACACTCCAGGTCAACCTCTGGCTTCTACACACAGGTGCACTCATGTGCATGTGAACCCATGGAAACTCATCCATGTGCAAACGCATATATAAAATACACATGTATACACACACATACACACACACAAAGGAAGTTCGGGAGCATGGTGTGATATAGTGTATAGCAATGTATTTATTTTTCTTCCTTTCCTTTAAAACTTCGATTTTTATCTATTATTATTGTGTTTATGGAGGGGAATATGCCACAGGGTGCACAGGTTGAGGTCAGAGGACAGTGGCTTGTTTGGTTGTTTGTTTTTATGAGACAAGGTTTCTCTGTGTAGCCCTGGCTGCCCTGAAACTTACTCTGTACAACAGGCTGGCCTCGAACGCTGGGATCCACCTGCCTTTGTCATTCTATTTTGTCTCACGTGCACATGGGATGTGCACCTGTGTGTAGAAGCCAGAGGTTGGCTGGGGTGTCACCATTGCTCTCCATCTTATGTATACTGAAACAAGTTCTCACTTAAGCCGGAGCTTGCCAACTAGATTAGTCCAGCTAGCTCACCTGGCTTGTATGTTTGTTTTAGGGCAAGGGTCTTGCTTTGCAGCGTAGGAAGGCTGCCCTTGAACTCACAATCTTCCGCCTCCTACTTACACTCCTCAAGTGCTGGGATGGTGGGCGCATAATAGGAAGAGAAAAGTCACAGTCTGTAAAGTCAGCATACGGGATGGTACACTATGAGTTCTGTGGGAGAAAGGGATGTTGGGGGCTGAGAGATGACGCAAAGTTCAATGCTTGCTGGACAATGTGAGGCCCTTGGACCCAGCCAGCCTTCTCTTTACTCCTTTATTTCCTCCTCACTTTTTTTCCTTTTCTGTTATTTATTTATTTAGAGACAGAGTCTCTGGTATCCTGTAATTCGCTCTGTAGACCAGGCTGGCCTCAATATCACAGAGATCCACCTGTCTCTGCATCCTCAGTGCTGGGAGTCAAGATGTGCATTACTATACCTGGCTCCTCCTTACTTTCTTTTTTAAAAGACTGATTTTATTTTTAACAATATAAAATTATCTGGGCGTATGAGTGTGTGTGTGCTTGCTTTTATATGGATGTGTGCATGTGAGCACATGCCTATGAAGGCCAGAGGTGTTAGATAGCCCAGCAGCTGGAGTGACAGGCAGTTGTAAGCTGCACAATGTGGGTGCTGGGAACTGAACTTGAGTCCTCTGGAAAAGCAGAAGTGCTTCTAACTGCTGAGCCATCTCTCAGTCCTTACTTTCTTCTTCTTTAATGATTGTTCCCACTCACGTGACTCTGTGTGTGTGTGTGTGTGTGTGTGTGTGTGTGTGTGCTATGCATGTTGGTGCCCTTGGAGGCTAAAAAAGACTGTCTGTGGCAAGTCTGTTTGGAAGTGTCCCTAACCACTGAGCGCTCTCTGTAGCCCCTTAGTTTCCTTTCTTTTCCTCTGCAGCACTCAGATGGAATTCCAAGCCTCATAAACCACTTAATGGGCTCTACTGCTAGCTCACACCTTCAGCCTGAATTGTTTCCTTTCCTTTTTTTTTTTTTTTTTTTTTTTTGAGGCAAAGCTTGACTAGGTAGATTAAAATTTTAGAGTAGCCAGAACAGACTTCTTTAAGAAGGTTTCTTCCAGCTGCCCAGAGGACGTGAAGGGATGCTTCATGGAGATTTCTTAGGGAGATTTTCAGGCATTGGATACAACTCCAAAGATCCTAAGGTAGAAATAGACCTGAAGGGAGAAGCTGGGAAATAGGCAGATTGTATGGTCCCTTGGAAAGACTTTAGGCTTTTGGTGTTCAACAAGAAGGAGTTTAAACCATCTTTCAATACAAGCTTACCTGGTTTTCTTCCCAGTGTCTGGCTTGGAGTGTCTGGATGTGTGTCCATGGAGTGACATCTGACACCTGCCCCTGCAACCCTCACCAGTCTCCCTCCCAGGCTGGGTACAGTTCACTTCACCCCTTTCAGTTGTTTTTAGGACACATTCCCAGACCTGGGAGCTCAGTGTCCTAATCAGAGAGCAAATTAAATGTTTCTGGTGGTGGGTGCCCTACAACCTGTCTTCCCTTCTCCCCAGGCATTGACTTCTAGGACAATCACAATCGCCATGGGAGTGTCCCAGTGCAACACTGAGAGAAACTGGGAATGCAGAATAGTGAGTGGCAAGTCACCCTACAAATCTGGAGAATCCCCTTCCCCACCACCCTCAGCACTCCCACCCCTGGTCTGACACAATGGCTGGGTGGGGCCGAGGAACTGGCTTCCTCTGTGGAGGTGGAAATCTGGGCCTTCAGTTCCCGCCTCAGAGACTCAGGAAGAGTTATTTGGAGAGGTTGGGCAGTATCTGGTGCTCAAAGAACAGAGAAGATAGCTGAAAACAAAAACTACCTCAAACCATAAAGGTAAATTCCAGTGAGGGGTGTGGCTCTGCAGATGGGGGGAGGTGGAGGAGAAGAGAGGTTCTCTCTGTTCAAAGTGTGGTTGGCTCACACCAAGACAACAGGTTGAATGATGGGGAGACAGACAGTTGTGCAAGCCAGACAGACATCCCCTAGCTAAGAGGGAGGCCTGAGGATGGTCATGCCGTACTGTCAGCCCAGCTTGCCCAGGCTGCCCACCCTCATTTGAACACCCCACCCACCACCCACCACCACCTCCACTCCCGCCACCAAGCAGTACAGGTGAAGGTGCACATATAAACTAGCCTCCTCTGCATACCTGAGTTCCAGCCTTTTCTAACCTCTAACACCTTGGATGCGGGATTCCTCACATCCTCTAGGCCCAGTGTGCGCATGTGGAGCTTGGTGTGGTTGGGGGGGGGGTGTCCGGTTGGGAGGGAGGAGGATCGGATTCCTGTTTCCTGCCCCTACTCACTCAGCACTCGGAGGTGACTGGGAGTGGAGGGAACTGGAGGGTAAGTGTTTGGGGCCTGACTATCTGGGCTCTGTAAAGGTCTCAGTCTGGAGTGGATAAGGAAGTAACTGTAGGTACCCGGGATGGGGAAGGGTGGGTTCCCTGAAGGGGCAGAGGCTGGGGACCAAGCTTGGGTAACCTCACTGACTGGTTGGCTTACTGGCACCATGTACAGGCCACTCACTGAGTGAGCTGCAATCTAAGGGGTCCCCGATACCCATCTTTTCTCAAGAACTTAACCTGGGACCCGGAAGGCTATGATTTCTGACTACTATAGAGAATGTAGAAGCTCTTTTGTGCCCTGGCTCTGGTCCCCATCCTCCTAGTTCCCAAGAGGAAGAGCAGCACAGGTCCCACGTCTCTGCACTGCTGGTTCTGTGCCTTGGCTGAACTTCCCGACATTGGACAGGACCCAGTGTCCCACTGGAGCCTCTTTCTATGACCAGACCCAGGTGTGGCAGGAATAAGGATGAGAAGCAGAAGAGACCAGGCTGGGGCCTCCTGGTCTCCTGGGGTCAGAGGCTCCAGGAATCTTCACAGCAGGAAAAGGAGACTAAAAATAATCCGGAAAGGGAGAGTCCGGAGAGAGGAACTGGGAAATGGGAGGGGGGAGGAGGGGCAGCCAGAGTAGGGAAACAGTGATACATCTCCTCAGCTCAGGCACCACCAACACACACCCACGCGCACACGCGCGCGCGCACGCGCACACACACACGCACGCACGCACACACACACACGCACGCACACACGTGCTCGCACCACACACTTCTTGATGTGTTTGTGACCAGCCACCATTGACTCCACTCTTCCACAACACAGCTTCCCAGTGCACACTCAACTTCCACTCGTCCAGTCCTGGATAACAACACACACTCGCTCACACAAACTCCTCCACATACCGACTACACCAGCAAGCTGATTTCTCCTCACTGAATCTTTTTACCCCTGCCTCCCTATCCTCCCCAATGGCTTGTCCTCTTGGCTTGACTGTGGAAACAAAGATCAAAGGATAGAAAAGCTGGACACTGCCGCACAGCTCTAGAGGATGAGGCAGGAGGAACAAGAGTTTTGAGGCCAGTCCGGGATGCAGAATGAAAGACCCTGTCTTAAAAAAGGAAAAGCTACCCAGGGGCAGAATGAGGAGGGGTGAAGGGTGAGGAGAGAGGTCAGTAGAGATGAGGAGGAAGGGAGGGAAATGTACCAGCCTTCTCTCCTGACTTAAAAAAAACAACGTGGCTTCAGACACCCTCAGTCCACCCACCCAGGGGGACACTGAGGGGCACTTTCTCCTTCCACCCTCCTCAGGGGATGACTTCCGCAGAACACTCCACTCCTTGGAAACACTCAGAAGACGATGTCTGCTCAGTCTCTTCCTGCAGCAACGCCCCCTACCCTGAAGCCCCCTCGGATCATCCGCCCCCGACCCCCATCTCGGCATAGGGCTCCACAGTCCCCGGGGCCTCCCCACAATGGCTCCTCTCCGAAAGCACTTCCTCAAATATCCAATGATGCATCAGCCTCGATATGCACCTCCATCTTCTGGGAGCCCCCTGCGGCTTCCTTGAAGCCCCCTGCTCTTCTGCCCCCCTCAGTTTCTAGAGCCAGCCTGGACTCTCAGACTTCCCCTGACTCACCTTCCAGCACACCGAGTCCCAGCCCAGTGTCTCGGCGCTCCATCTCCCCAGAACCAGCTTCCTGCTCTCCCGTGCCCCCACCCAAGCCCTCTGGGTCTTCCCGAACACCTCTGCCCTTAGGCCCTGTGCCTTTCCAGGATGGCTCTGCCTCGGCCCCTGGCACGGTTCGCAGACTGGCCGGCAAGTTTGAATGGGGAGCTGAAGGCAAGGCCCAGTCTTCAGACTCCCTGGAGCGGTGCTCCCAAGGGAGCACGGACGTGAATGGGGAGAAAGAGACTCCCCAAGTCCTTTCTGGGAATGGGTCCCAGGAGAACGGCACTCCCGGTAAGTATATGGTGCAGTGGGGTGACCTCAACAAAGCTCTTTGTTTTCAACGTTTAAAGACTTTAAAGAGCTAACATTTCTAATGTAGATTTTATGCTTGAGAAATCTATTTTCTGTGTTTCTTAGAGTTTGCTGACAGTCAGGGTGCAGGAGCTCTATAGATACCTGGGTTGGTCCTTGATGGACGAGGCATAGATGGAATGAGCCAGGCCTCAAGGACTTCCTGCTTAGGCAACCCCTTCTGCCACAGATGCTGCCCTGGCCTGCCCTCCATGCTGCCCCTGTGTCTGCCATGTAGCAAAGCCTGGCCTGGAGCTCCGATGGGTGCCTGTGGGGAGTTCTGACGACATCCTCAGGGTCCCCTGTCGGGCCTCCCCACTCCGAGCCTCCCGCTCCCGCATCAACCCTCCAGTCATCAGTCACCCTCCAGTTGTGCTCACATCCTATCGCTCCACAGCGGAGCGCAAACTCCTACCTCCCCTTAAGCCCCCCAAGCCAACTAAAGTCAGACAGGATACCAGCATCTCTGGGGAGCTTCCAAAGCCGGACCTGGAACTGCCTTCAGAAGATGGGATCCAAACAGCTACAAAGGCCTGGGAAGGTAGAGAGAGGGGGCAGGGCCTGGAGTTGTAGGATCTCTGGGCTTTGGGGACACGGGGGTGGGGTGGGATGGAATGGGGAGTGGGATGGGATGTGGGGGAGGGTGGGATGTGAGGTGTGGGGTTGCTACTGAGTGGCCAGCTACAACCCTACCGCGCCCTGGACTCTGTTTTTTCTACCCTCTGCTGCTCTGGAGTTAAGGGGAGTGGTATTCTGGAAGCCAGTCTTCACTAGGGCTTAGAGTCTGGAGGTTAGCTCTGGTCACTCTGGCTTCTCTCTCCAGGGGACAGACCCGAAGAAGCTCCTCAGAATGCTCCTCCTGTAGCCTTGGAGGGAAGGTACCGAACTCAACCACCTTTGCTCTCCCTTCTTGCTTCACCGTGTTCTCACCTAAGGGCAGACTAACCTTCATGTCCAGATAACTGCTTTATTCAGTTAGAAGGGGTCAGGGCTCCAGAAACAAGAAGCCCAGGTTTCTAATCCGACCTCTGTTCCTTATTAGTTATGCAATCTTAAATAAATTCTCTTTTCCTGGGTCTCAGAGTCTTTCTCTAAGAAATAGGGATAAGAGAAGCATGTCTCTGTTCTATTGGGTTACTGAGGCATAATGACCTGATATCGGATTATTGAGACACTCAGACTGAGGCAGGAAAATTAGGAGTTGAGGCCAGCCTGGGATGTGCATCACAGTTCATATTCAAATCAACAGCAACACCAGACCAAAACCAAAACAAAGCAACAAACAAATAAAACAAATAAAAAGAAACAAAGGCAGGGCCAGGCTCTGCTTACATTTTCTTCTTCTTCTTCTTCTTCCTCTTCTTCCTCCTCCTCCTCCTCCTCCTCCTCCTCCTCCTCCTCTTCTAGATTTATTTATTTATTATGTGTAAGTACACTGTAGCTGTCTTTAGACACTTTTTCTTCTCGCTCCGGCCCTGTTCTTTCCAGCCCAGCTTAAATTTTCTTATTGTGTGTTTATATTTAAAATATTTTAAAGATCTATTTCTATGTATTTATTTGTTCGTTCGTTTGTTTATTTTCAGACACTGGGTTTCTCTGTGGCCCTTGATGTCCTAGAACTTGCTTTGTAGATCAGGCTGGCCTCAAACTCACATAGATCCCCCTGCCTCTGCCTCCCTAGTACTGGGATTAAAGGCATACAGCACCATGCCCGACTAAAATTTATTTTTAAATATATGTGAGTGTGAGCACACACTCGGGTACCTCCACACACACACCATAGGTTGAGTTATGAGCAATTGTGAGCCACCTGATGTGGGAGCTGGGAATCAAACTCGGGTCCTCTGTAAGAGTAGTACATTCTCTTAACCACTGAGCCATTTCTCAAGTCCTCTATTAAAATTATTGTTGGCAAAACCATTTGGCAACCATGGCCATTCATTGTTTTCCGGGCTTGCTAATCATCCTCGATTGGTTATTTTTTAAATCAGAAGTAATAATCCAAGTATGCTTAGAAAATATTTACTCCAGCAGCCTGTAGCTTGAATGAATGGCTGGCAACCAGGAGAGGGAAGACAGGGAGCCACAGTGTGAGAGTTTGACCACATGGAGTTTTACCAAGACATAAAGATCTTCCAGCCAATGCTACCATGTGGCAGGGCTGGAGGGAGGGACTTGGAAGTATTTACTGCACAGCAGTTGATATTTTTAGGACCTGATTTGTCAAGGGCCTCCCCTCCAACAGGCACAAACATCTGGAACTTGATCAGGAGAGTTGTCAGGGTCCCTCCATACCATGTGCATCTCTCTCATCTGGTGTCCTGTGCACATGGACCTCACAGATATTCCAGATATTCCTTTCTTTCTCTACAGGGAGGAGGAAGGACTGGAGGGGCTGAAGGAGCTGCAATGGGAACTGCCCCTGCAGGACGGTAGGTCTTTACTGTGACAGGCAGGAGGGAAGGGCTCTGGGGCCCTGGACTTCCCTGATGTTCTCTGTCTACCTTCCAGAACCTTTATACCAGACTTACCGAGCAGCTGTGTTGTCAGAAGAGCTGTGGGGTGTGGGTGAGGATGGGGGTCCCTCTCCAGCTAATTCTGGAGAAGCTCCCACCTTCTCCAGGCTCCCTGGACCTCGAAACACTCTGTGGCAGGAGCTCCCGGCTGTGCGAGGCAGTGGTCTCTTAGAGAGTCTGAGCCCCCAGGAAAGGCGCATGCAGGAGGTGGGTACCCCTGGGTGGAACTAAGAAGGATGGGGTAGGGAAGGTACATGACCTGAGTCCTGGGGTGGCTGTGGGGTGGCTGCCCTCTCTACTGTGGCCCTGCTCTCCTGTCTAGAGCCTGTTTGAGGTGGTGACATCAGAGGCCTCCTACCTGCGCTCCCTGAGGCTCCTGACTGACACTTTCGTCCTGAGCCAGGCTCTCCGCGACACGCTCACTCCTCGGGATCATCATACACTTTTCTCCAATGTGCAGCGAGTCCAGAGTGTCAGTGAGCGGTCAGTGGGGCCCTGTCTTTCTAGGAATCTGGACCTTGGGCTGCTGAGCATCCCCTTTGGCTTTCTCCCTCTTCTGGATCTTTCCTTTCACTGACCCAGTTAGTGTTCAGCACTCTCCTGAAAAAACCTGGAAAACCAGACTTTCTGTCACCCGACTAATTGCTTCACCTATGCTTTCAGGTTTCTGGGAACACTGCTGTCTCGTGTTTGTTCTTCCCCACACATTACTGACCTGTGTGATGTGGTGCATGCCCATGCAGTTGGTCCTTTCTCCGTGTATGTGGATTATGTACGGAACCAGCAGTATCAGGAAGAGACGTATAGCCGCCTTATGTGAGTATAGTGGTTTCCTCCTTTCTCCCTGGGAATGTGTTCCAAAACCACCAGTGGACAGTACTGAACCTTCTATGTATATGAAAACAATTTATAAGTTAGGCCTAGTAATAGATTAATAATAACTAATAAGGAAATAGAAAATTAGAGCAATATAATGTAATAAAATTTTCAGCATGACTACTTTCGTACTTTGTGGACATTAGTAGGTAAAATAAGAATTACCTGGACACAGCTCCATGATTTCCACCAGAGTCAATCTGATGAATAGGATGTAGTGCTACTAACAGATTAACGGGTGGGCGGTGTATATACAAAGGGACAAAGGGATTGATTATTGGTGTTCTAGATAAGACATCTTAAGATGGGGAATCTTGAGATTTTTATCGTGGCTAATCAGAAAATATATGAATTGTTGGTCTCTGGAACATTCCATTTAAAGGTATTGAGTAATTGAAGTTATGAAAGCAAAACTATGGAAATGTATGAATTGTTTGTTTCTGGAATGTTCCATTTAAAGGTGCTGGATAATTGAAATTATGACAGCAAATCTGGATAAGGGGTTTCTATATCCCAGAGTTGGAGGAACTTGTGAAATCATGTTTAGGCTGAGGCCAGAGCTGGCTTGGGGGCGTTCAGAACCCCACTTCAGACAGTGCCTAAGCATCTGGGATTTCTTTGCAGGGATACAAATGTGCGCTTCTCTGCAGAGCTTCGAAGGCTGCAGAGCCTCCCCAAATGTGAGCGGCTCCCGCTGCCATCTTTCCTGCTACTGCCCTTCCAGCGCATCACCAGGCTCCGGATGCTGTTGCAGGTACTGTCACAGCTTGGTGCCTGTCCCATCCCACCAACCCTGCTGTGCAAACTCTCTCCAAGGCATCTGGTATAGTTATCACCATTTCCCACCCCACCATGACTGTAGAAGTCCTCTCAGGGCAACATCTTCCAAACAGGCCCTCAGCTCCCTCAATGCCTCAGGGAGAAGACTGGTTTAGAGAAAGAGCCTTCTAGACTTTTCCACTCAGCCTCTAACTAGTTGAGATTTCCAAAGGAACAAACAGTGGTTTTGGGGAGAACTGAAAACAACAACAACAACAAAACAAAAACCAAACCTTAGTTATTCCAGTGTTTGTGAACTTCAAAGGGCCATGGTAAATACATATATTTGTAGTATATCTATAAAATTCAATTTTTATGGTGGCTGTAGGTTAGGCTGAGAACCGCAGACAGCTTGCCTAGCGTCTACAAAGGAAAGCCTTGGATACAGTCTCCAGTGTAACTGACTAAAATCATGAGTGAAAAAGTTCCTCAGTGGGATAATACTATGAAAAAATTGGGGTTTTGAGAAACATTTTTTTGTTTGTTTCTTCCTTTTTTTAAAGATTTATTTATTATTATATGTAAGTACACTGTAGCTGTCTTCAGACACACCAGAAGAGGGCATCAGATCTCATTATGGATGGTTGTGAGCCATCATGTGGTTGCTGGGATTTGAACTCAGGACCTTCAGAAGAGCAGTCTTAACTGCTGAGCCATCCCTCCAGCCCTCTTTGATTTTTTTTTCAAGACAGGGTTTCTCTGGGTAGCCCTGGCTGTCCTGGAACTAGCTCTGTAGATCAGGCTGACCTCGAACTCAGAGACCCACCTGTCTCTGAGATCCCAAGTGCTGGGATTAAAAGCATGCGCCCAGCTTTTCTTTTTTAAGGCACGGTCTCATTATGTAGTTCTGGACGGCCTGCTCTGCATTCCCGGCTGGCCTGGCACCACAGAGATCTGGTTGTCTGTACCTCTAGAGAGCTGGGACTAAAAGCGAGTACATCCATGCCTGCCAGTACTGGAATCTCAATGTGAAGAGTCTCCAACTCGATGATGGAAACAAAGAAAGACAAACTACTTTGCTTTGAGACTGTTGGCTTTGGTGTTTGTTTTGTTTTGTTATTGTTCTCTAGAACTCACTACACAGCTCAGGAGGGCCTCAAACTTGCAGTCTTCTGTCTCAGTCTCTTGAGTGTTGGGATAACAGGTGTGTACCTACTATCTTTTTAAATGTTTATTTATTTAGTTAGTTAGCTAGTTTTTCAAGACAGGGTTTCTCTGTGTATCCTGGCCTCTCACTCACAGAGATCATCTACCTGCCTCTGCCTCCCAAATGCAGGGATCAAAGGCCACCACTGCCTGGCTTATTTTTATTTTTAAAATTAATTCTTTTTTTGTTTGTGGGAAGATCAAACTGATACCTCACTCATGCTAAGCAAGTACTCTGCCACTGAGCTGCAACCCAGGTGCCATGGGTTTTATTCAGCCTTGTCTGGCATTCATGTAGATAATAACTATAATATCACACTAACTCAGTGGTTGCTGAGTGTGCCCTTAGAGACCTCGTTCTAAAAGTCCCACACCTGCATAACCCCATTGACAAGTGTGCAAGAGCAGAAACCATTATTTACAAGACTTTAAAAAGGAGGAAACTGAGGTGCAGTTTGAATAACTTGGTCTAGGTCATGCAAAAATAATGGATGGGGCCAGGTGTGATGGTATACGCTTGTAAATCCCAGCATTCCAGAGGCTGGGCAGAAGGATTCAGACCTCAAAGCCAGCCAGAGACGCTTAGAAAAAAATGCTGTCTCAGAAAAACATATACCCGAAAAACAAAATAAAATAAATAGAAATTCGGCATTTCTAACTGTCCTGTTTTATTATTAGGCTAGTAATTATTAAAAAAAAAATAAAAGAGACCCCACCACCACCATTTATGGTTTGCCAAGAACTATGCTAAGTCCTCTTTATGTATCACTTCCTCGATTCCTCATAATGTTAACATGCTAAGTAGATATCAGCTCCATCTTATAAATGGAGAAACTGAGGCTCTGAGCACTAACCTGATTTGCTCAGACTCTGGCAGCTGGTAAGTGGTAGGTCTCAACCTTAAACGGAATATTTGGCAAAGCTGGGCTGGGTCCACAGCACCTCAGAATCTCAGGGGCACGGAGGATCTCAGTTCCCTTCCTCTTTGTTTCCAGAATATCCTAAGCCAGACAGAAGAGGGGTCCAGTCGTCAGGAGAATGCCCAGAAGGCCCTGGGTGCTGTGAGCAAGGTGGGCAGAAGGAAAGCTGAGGACGGAAGAAGTGCCAAGTGGCAGAGGGGAAGTGGGAGGGAATATGCTGGGATGGGTGACTGGATCCTCCTCACCAGATCATTGAGCGCTGCAGCGCTGAGGTGGGACGCATGAAGCAGACGGAAGAGCTGATCCGACTCACCCAAAGGTTGCGCTTCCACAAAGTCAAGGTTAGTCCAGCCCAGACTCTCCATTTAGCCTTTCCTCACTGTCCTACGAGGATAGACTGTTCTCTTTTTATTCTCCCAGGCCCTACCCCTGGTCTCCTGGTCAAGGCGCCTGGAATTGCAGGGGGAGCTGACCGAGCTGGGGTGTCGGAGGGGGGGTGTGCTCTTCACCTCCCGCCCACGCTTCACTCCCCTCTGCCTGCTGCTCTTCAGTGACCTGCTGCTTATCACTCAGCCCAAGAGGTGGGTCCTGCGTGGGAGGGGAGGGAGCCTGAGGCGGAGTAGGGAAGAGGCATCCAGCAGGACCCTTGCTCTCCTCTGAACGCCCTCTTCCTTGGGCAGTGGGCAGCGGCTGCAGGTTCTGGACTATGCCCATCGCTCCCTGGTGCAGGCCCAGCAGGTTCCTGACCCATCTGGACCCCCTACATTCCGCCTCTCGCTTCTCAGCAACCACCAGGGCCGCCCCACCCACAGGCTACTTCAAGCGGCTTCACTGTGAGTCTTGTCTGTAGAAAACACTCTTGGGGTGTGGCTTAGTTGTAGAGAGCTAGCATGCCTGAGACCCGGGATTCAATCCTCAGAATCCAAAGGAAACAAACCAGTATGGTATGGTAGTGTACCTTTATTATCTGATCACTGGGAAGACTGGGGTAGGTAGGACGGCTATGAATGTGAGGCCAGTTTGAGCAGCCTTGTCAAAACATGCAAACACAAACGCACAAACCACTCTTAGAGCCCTCAGACTATTCTGTTTCTGTTCTCTCCTCTGTTGCCTTTAATTCGTTCCCCAGGAGAATCTCTTGGGCCAACCATGAACTCCTCCCCCTCTGTTCTCCACTAGGTCAGACATGCAGCGCTGGCTGGGAGCCTTCCCCACCCCAGGTCCCCTTCCCTGTTCCCCAGATACCATCTATGAGGACTGTGGTAAGCATCTCTCAAAGGGAGGGGGAAAGAGATATGAGTCTAAGGAGAATATGGGATAACAACTAAAAAGAGCGAGGGGTCCAACTGAAGTGTTACCCATACTTCACCAGAGTGTTCCCAGGAGCTGTGTTCAGAGCCATCTACACCATCCAAGACTGAGGGGCAAAGTCTGGAGTCCAAGACCTCCCGAAAGCATCTGCACAAGAATCCAGAAGGTGAGCGAGCCTTTCATTTACTCCTTCAGCAAATATTTACTGAACAGCATGAGCCAAACACATAATGAGTGATGTTCTGTTCTGTGTGATCCCTGGCAGTGCTGGGATCAAGTCCTTGCTTTACACATGATAGGCAAATGCTGCACTAATGAGCCACAAGCTGGCCCTGGAGTATGCTTTCTAATGAGGAAGCAGACAGTAAAAGATGAGTGAGCCTGGTGTGGTGGTGCTGATGTTGGTCTCTGAGTCTATCACTTGGGAGGCACAGGCAATTGGATCTGTGTGAGTTCAAGGCCAACCTGGTCTACACAGTGAGTTTCAGGCTCGCTAGGGCTACATAGTGAGACCCTTTCTCCTTTTGTTTTTGGTTACTTTATTTTTCAAGATACGGTTTCTCTGTGTAGCCCTGGCTGTCCTGGAACTCACTCTGTAGACCAGGCTGGCCTCGAACTCAGAAATCCACCTGTCTCTGCCTCCCGAGTGCTGGGATTAAAGGTGTGAGCCACCACTGCCCAGCTACTTTATTTTTCAAGATCCGGTTTCTCTGTGTAGCCCTGGCTGTCTTGGACCCTGCTTTGTAGACCAGGCTAGCCTTGAACTCTGAGATCCACCTGTCTCTGCCTCCTAAGTGCTAGAATGAAAGGCATGTGCTACATTGCCTGGCTGAGATCCTTTCTCCAAAAAAAAATCCAATAGTGGCTGATATCTATAGCTCTGTAGTTTCAGTATTGGGGAGGTTGAGGCAAGAGGATTAATGTTTGATTGGGTTACATAGTGAATTCTCAAACAGCCAGAATTAGATAGCAAGATGGCATCTCAAGCAAAAGAAGCCTAAATGGGATAAATAAGAAGGGCGTGGATGCAATGGGGAAAAGGATGGAGTAAGGGAGGCGGGGGTTCTAGGGTTCTGTAGGCTCTTACATAGTCAGGTGAGATAGACCTTCTAGGAGGCAGAGTGAGTTTGACAGAGGTGAATAACCTAGGCACTCAGTGTCTGCAGGAAGAGTGGATCAGCAGGAGGACAGAAGCAGGGCAAAAGCCTACTACCTGCGGTGCAGTAAAGGAACTGTCAGGAGGCCAGTGTGTTCAGACTGATGCAGAGAAGGGGACAATGGACGCGAACGAGGCTACAGAGATGACAGAGATCTTGCAGCCCTTTGCAGGGATTCTTTCTTCAGACTGATTTTTCTTTATTCTTTTTTAGATTTATCTATTTTATTATTTTATGTGCATGTTTTGCCCGGATGTATGTCTGTGCACATGTGTGTGCCTGGTACCTGCTGAGGTCAGAAGAGGGCACTGGATACCTTGGGACTGGCATTTCATATGGTTGTGGGTCACCATGTGGGTGATGGGAATCAAACCTGGGTCCTCTGCAAGAGCACCAATTTCTCTTAACCACTGAGTGAACTCTTAAGCTCAGAAGTTCTTCTGATTTAGTGATGTGACCAGTCACTGTAGTGCCCAGCACAGAATTGACACAGACCCTCTCAGATGCTGATATCCTTTCCAGGAGCAGTAGTGACTGAGTTGAATGCTCTGGTCTTCTCCACTAATCCCGAACCCACTATGATCTGAGACCTGAGGATCTCCCCCTTCCTCAGCCCCATCACCTCAGTCCTGTTCCACACAAGCCTTTTTTCTCCTCCTCAGGTTGGCTTAAGGGGCTTCCTGGAGCCTTCCCTGCCCAACTGGTGTGTGAAGTCACAGGAGAACACGAAAGGAGGAAGCATCTTCGCCAGCATCAGAAGCTCCTTGAGGCTGTAGAACCCTCCTCAGGCACTCCTGACACCCCTCAACCTTAGGGCAGGCTAGGGAGGAACACAGATTGGGGTACTGGCAGCAACATGGGGAAGACAAAGTCTGCCCATCCATCCATCCATCCGTCCATCCATCCATCTATCTACCTGCTGTCAGTGGAAACACTACCTCTAGAGGCAACCAATAGGGAGAGAGAAGCTAATGAAACAAGACCATCTGAGCCCACAAGAAGAAAGAATGGGGATGGCTCGAATGTGTTGCCAATGGAAACAGAGGCTAAGTACAGAGTGGCCAAGGCTGAGGCCCTGGCCAGTGAGTATCACAGTATGTCCACAACCAAGGAAGATGAAGCAGGGGTATTCCATTGAGAAATGGCAACATTGGAGTAGTCCTGTAGACAACACAGATGGGATGGGACCCATCCAGCCCAAGAAGATGGTGATTTGGGCCCAAGAGACCAGTAGTCACCTTTCTTGGTTCTACAGAAGCCACTAGCCCTACTTTTTGAGTATAGGAAGTATTAAATTAATCTAATACTTCTGCTTTGGGGCTACTTTCTCTGCCCATTTTAAACCATTTCCTTTCTTTTAGAAGAATCCAGAGTGCATCTCAGAGAAGATGAGTGCATGTGTGTCCATGTATATATGTATCTAGGAAGGAAACTGTGCTGAATGCGGTGTGTGTGTGTGTGTGTGTGTGTGTGTGAGAGAGAGAGAGAGAGAGAGAGAGAGAGAGAACACACCTCTCCTGTCACTGACTGAATACTTCCTTTCCTTTATCATCTCACATTTATTCTCTTATTTTCTCTGAAGAAGCCATATGCCCTGGGTTCTAAAAGAGAGCACTGAGCATAGCTTGCCCCAAGGCTGGGACTGTGGATGAGAGCCATGGATTGAAGGGTAAGCAGTTGGTGGCCTGCCAAGGAAGGCGCTGAGGACTAAGCTGGGATGTGAGATCCTCTGCAGTCTGTGGTCCTCTTCCTGTCCCAGGCATTGACTTCTATGATCCATGTCTGCTCCGCATCATCTCCCGGCTGGAATTGTCATCATGATGTCAGCCTCAGGCTGCAGAACAAGTTGGGTCCCAGGCCAGCCAGCAACAATCTGAGCTTCTTCTATCCTGATCCTCCCAGAAGCAGAAGGCTGAACTCAGGAGGGAGTAGAGAGCTGGTGGTGGTGTTCAGAGTCAACCATAGTTTTTACTAGAGAACCTGTCCTGTGTGATGCTGGAGAGGAGAAGGCAAAGACAGTAGAACAGACAATTACTGGGCTTGGGGCCCAAACCTGGGCAAAGGCTTTCTAAATCTTCACGACTGTGCAATACTGTCTTTTCATATATGACAACCTGCCCAGATAGAGACTGCCTAGATGACTATGGGAGGGGTAATGACTCTTGTGACTTAAAGGCAGAAGGGTACTTTGTGTGTCCATAGCTTTCATCCAGCAAGGTGCCAGCCACATGGGAAACCCTCAATAAATGTTGGTGGCATCATAGCGAGGCTTTTCAAAGCTGGAAAGAGCAGTTGTCTACAAACAGTTTTATGTGGGGGCAGAGTGCTGGGTGCGCCAGTGCCAAGAGCAGGTGTCAGCTCCACTGGAGCTTAGAGAGCAGGTACAAGGCCTGCTGGAGTGTGTCGGCTCTTGCACAGCTTCTTAGGGGAGCCATGCTTGCAATGGACTACAAACGCTGTGGCTGGGTTTGCTGGAGGCTGGAGAAGAGGGCAGGGCAGGGTTACCATGGTTGGAGCTGGTTAGAGGATACAGTCCAAGGTCAAAGGAACAGGGAGTCAACAACAAAGGTCTTATAGTGACCAGTCAAGTGTCTGATTCCAATCTGTGCCTGCTCATTGACCACCTCTTATGTGCCAGGCACAGTTCTGGGAGACGAAAAAGACAGTGTAAAAAGTGCCCTTTATCTTAGGGGGCCTATACTGGTTTGAGTGGATTCTGAAATCAACACATTAGTAGGTAGGATGAAGTTAGGACGCACTGTTACAAAGAAACACTCTCCAAAGGCAGAATGGTGTGGGGTGAGGGAGACAGGGAAACCCTGAAGGAGATGACATCTGACCCAGGTGACAAGAAAGAAGAAACTATGGAATGTGACAAGGGACTGTGGGCCAGGAGTTGTGGGTAGAAGCGGTGGAGACAGACCTGGTTACTTACACCTGCTTCCTGATGGGCATTCCTCTCCACCAGGCTCCACTTTTGTCTCTAAAAACATTTATTTTTGAGACATGGTCTTACTGTGTAGCCCAGGTTGGCCTCAGACTCTTTTAATCCTCCTGTCTCAAACTCCCAATTGCTGAGGTTATAGGCATGAGTCGCCATATCAGAAAGAACCCTTTCCCTCTTTAACATGATATACAAACTTGGGGCTGGCAAGATGACTCAGCCAGTATAGATACTTGCTACCAAGCCTGACAACCTGAGTTCAACCCCCAGAACTCATATGGTTTCCTATAGCTTGTGCTTTAGGTCTCCTGACTTGCATTAGAGGACCCTAAAAGTGGATTCACATGGGTGTTTGTTTCTGCAAGATTTATAAAAGTCAAGCCAGGCCAGGCAGTGGTGGTGCAAGCCTTTAAGCCCAGAACTCCAGAGGCAGAGGCAGGCAGATTTCTGAGTTTGAGGCCAGCCTGGTCTACAGAGTGAGTTCCAGGACAGCCAGGGCTATACAGAGAAACCCTGTCTTGAAAAAAACAAAAAACAAAAACCAAACAAACAAACAAAAAAACCCAAAAAAGAAAAACAGAAAAAGTCAGGCCAGGTTTGGTAGCTCATGCCTGTAATCTTAGCATGTGGGAGCCCAAGGCAGGAGGACTGACATGAGTTTGAGGTCAGGCTTAGATACAGAGGTGCACCCTGTCTCAAAAACAAATGAACAACTACAGAAAAAAAAAAAAAAAAAAGAGCTGGGTCTGGTTGTGTGTGCCTTTAATCCCAGCACTAGGGAGGCAGAGACAGGAGGATCTCAGTGAGTTTGAGGCCACTTTGGTATGTATAGAGAATATCAGGCCAGCCCATGGATGCAGGGAAACCCTGCCCTCCCAAACAATCAAAACAAAAACAATTAGTTATTGAGGTCCAACTAAAGGAAGACAAGTGGAGGAAACTTCTAGATTCTTAATGAGTATGATAAGTAGACTTCCATGATTCCTGGCTCTCGCTATCCACGCCTTTATATATCTATATTACCCATGATTCCTGGCTCTCGCTATCCACGCCTTCATATATC
>JADRCH010000210.1:1051896-1140414 GCA_019843965.1 Rhynchomys soricoides | reverse complement strand
ATATTACCCATGATTCCTGGCTCTCGCTATCCACGCCTTCATATATCCATATTACCCATGATTCCTGGCTCTCGCTATCCACACCTTCATATATCCATATTACCCATGATTCCTGGCTCTCACTATCCACGCCTTCATATATCCATATTACCCATGATTCCCGGCTCTTGCTAGCCATGCCTTTTTATATCCATATTACCTTTTTGATGGGCATTAGTGATTGGAGTGTGTGGCCTGTGTGTGTGCATGCAGCCCAGCTGGCCTCAAACTTTCTGTGAGTTGGCCTTGAACTCTGGATCTTTTTTGCCTCCTCACAAGTTCTGGGTTCCAGACCTGTGCCACCACACCCAGTGTAGTGATTAGGTTCTCATGAATGGCTGAAGTGATAAGCCTCATGGCCACTCCAGGTTTAGCTGGAGAACGAATGGATTTGGGAGTGGACTCTTTTCCTGTTGAGTCTTCATGGGAGAACCCAGATCCTGGGCTGTCTGGTGACTCTACTTGGCATAACTATGGCTATTTTGAGCTGTATAATGGTTCAGATCTTATTTGTTTTGTGTCTTTGAATCTTACTAGGAGCTCAGGATGTCACTGATCCACTGATCGTCTGCTTTAGCCTTCAGAATACGGGGATTCCATACCTGTGCCACCATATCCCACACAGTTTTGGATCTTAAATGTCCCCTGAAGGCATGCATTGAAGACTTAGTCAAGGTTAGTTGGTGGTGGAAACCTTTAGAAAGTGGGACCTAATAGAAGTTAGGGCAGTGACAGACTTTGCAGGGAAGAGTAGAACCATGACCATTTTCTCCTTTGGTTCCTATCCAACACGAGGTGAGCAGATTCCCTTTGCCATGCACCCTCTGCTCTGCCACAGCCCTAGAGCACCAGGGCAAGCAAGAGTAGCCAGTGAGTTAAAATAAAGCTTTCCTTGCCAGGCACGGTGGTACATGCCTTCAATCCCAGCACTCAGGAGGCAGAGGCAGGTGGATCTCTGTGAATATGAGGCCAGCCTGGTCCACAGAGTGAGTTCTAGGACAGCCAAGGCTACACAGAGAAACCCTATCTCAAAAAAACAACAACAACCCCCCCCCAAAAAACCCCAAAAACAAAAACAAACAAACAAACAAAAACCAACCAAACCAAAACCAAAACAACAACAACAACAAAAAAACAAAAACCGAACTAACCAAGTAAATAAATAAATAAAGCTTTCCTTGGATGCTGTGCTCACACCATGGGAAGCCAAGCAAGGCAGGTCAATCACAGAATTGCTCCAAAGTAACCGAGTCTGCTTTCTTGGTAAACTATAAACAGATAAAAAACAGCCTGTTTCTGTAGGTAGTCTGTGGAGTTGTATGACCTGCACCAGGAACGTGCTTAACTCTTCCCTTGGTTTAAGGTAAACCAAGTCCATTTGGTCTTACCAAAATATACACCCTTCCCCACAGTGATCTGCTTATTTTACCTACTACTACTCAGAATCTGAGTATGTCAGCCAATCTTCCCTACCTCCGAATAAATTTCTCTTCGTACAGACTTAAATCTGTTGAATCAAATATTATATAAGTCCTGGCAGCGGGTTTGATACTGCCCTCAATGCTTTACGTTCCCGAAAGACATACACACAGCCTTTATATTTTGACATGCCTTAATCACCTCACTGGCTGGGCTACTGCCTAACCTCCACGAGGTTAATCCACCTCCTGCCAATAATCCCGAGTTATTACTTACTAAACTCTATATTCTATTTTGGCTGCTCTAGACCCAGAGAGATCTCTCCGCTCTTTCACATGGTGGCCAAGCCTCTCTTTCCTGCACACTCTCAGGCCCGGCGTCTCTCTTCTCTCCTCCCTTTCTCTCTCTTCCCAGTCCCAAACCCGGGAGTCCTAAAGTCCCGCCTCTTATGTCCTGCCCAGCCATTGGCTGCCGGCATCTTTATTTACCAATCAGAAGGAACTGGGGGCAGGTTCCCAGGGGCTATGTGTAGGCACTTGTGTAAGCAGGTATTTTGGGGGAATGTAATTAACGTTGGAATACAAGCAGCATTAGGCCAAACCCACTACATAGATCTGTCCTTTATTCGTTGGCCTTATGGCACTTTTGTGGCTAGCCTGGATTATACACAGTGAGACTGTGTCCTCAGACAAAACCAGTAAAATCACTTAATCCTGCCTCTCTCCTCCAACCTGGTCCCGTGATTACTGAACCAAACTCAGATGTTATTCTGTTAATTTATCATCTACTTAAGTGGAAAATGCAGGGATTCTCTGGGCAGTTTTGTCTGTTGCAGGGATGAATCTCTGAAGATACACGTAAAGAATAGCAAGTAGGAGGACTTAGGAGAGGTGGTTTAGGGCCATGGCGACCTAATGCTAAGGCAGAAATTACTGAACCTGCACCCTGGAGCTGGCCGACCTGTGTTCCAGCACCCACTCTACAGTTTGTAACCTGTATTGCTTGACTTCTCAACTCAGTGTCTCAGTTTCTTTATTCACATAATAACGATGACAATATTTATACGTGACTTACAGGATTATTGAGAGGCTTAAAAAGAATATGCACAAAGTGCTGAGAACAATGCTCATAGTTAATATTTAATAAATAGCCAAATATTAGTTTTGTTTGTTTCTTTAAAATGGGGTCTATGTAACCCTGGCTGGCCTAGCTCAATATGTAGAACAAGCTGGCCTCAAACTCACAGAGCTCCACCTGTCTCTGCTTCCCAAGTGTGCACCACCATACAAGCCTTGTGTTTTGAAACACAGTCTCACCTTGTGTGGAGACTGATGAGTTAAAATAAACGCACAGGCAGGTGTCTTGAAATAGCAAAGGGAAACCAGGTCTTATTTATTAGCTCCTTTTAGGTTACAGGATCAGATCTCGTGGGAAGCTTGAATCTCACACGCTCAGTACTACAGACTACTAAATTGCTGGCTGGAATCTCCTGGCCTGGTATTAGCTAGAGTCCTAACTGATTCACTCACTCTTCATTAACGTTGCACCTCCCTCAGACATTAGGAATGCCATTTACCTCACTGGAAGCTCTTCCTCCCTTCTGTAGAGAATCTATGGTTCATTTGATGAACTTCTATATTGTAGAAAACTATTCTGGGACAGGCATATTTACTAAAAGATGTTTGCTTCTTGCAACAGCCTTGGTCCAATTCGATCATGATTATGGCTTGCCCTTGTGTGTTTGTGTGTTGTTGTTGTTGCTGCTGCTGCTGTTTGTAGACAAAATCTCACCATATATAGCTCAGGCTAGAAAATCTCACCATATATAGCTCAGGCTAGCCTGTAACTTGCTACATAGCCAAGAATGGCTGTGAACCTCTTGCTTCATCCTTCCAAGTGCAGGGATGAGGTTTGTATGCCTGTGCTTGATGGCTTATCTTTTTATTTAAGACAAAGCATTTGGAACTTGGAGCACAAGTGCACCGGTGTACATTGGCTTCACTCTCTTCTCTGTGGCAATGGACTGAGGCTCATAGGTCTTACTTCCTACATGATATTTATTTTCAGTAAAACAGGACAGCAAAGATGGATGTGTCTCAGCTGGGGACAGCCTGACTATTACTTGGGAGGCCCTGGGCTTGATCTTGCATATGACCCTGTCCCTGGGACCTAGCACAAGTGTCCTTCTGACATGGGTGATAGGCTTACTTTCTTTCCTCTCCACAGCTAACACAGTTTGCAGGAGTCAATGCATAGGATGCAAGCAGACACAAACATAACTAAGACTTTTATTATTTTTTTAGGTGCTAAGCACTAAATTTATAGCCTACATATGCAGGCAAGCACTCCACCACTGCATTACTCCCCATTTCTGAAGATGTGTGATTTATTTTTTTTAATCAAATGGATTATTTTATATGTAGGGATATTTTGCCTGCCTGTATACCTGTGCACTACAAGCATGTCTGGTATTCACTGAGGTCAGAAGAAGACATCAGATTTTCTGGCACTGGATTACAGATGGTTGTAAGCCACCATGTGAGTGCTTAGAATTGGATGCTGATCCTCCGGAAGAATAGCCAGTGTTCTTAACTGATGAGCCATCTTTCTGGCCTAAATGGGCTTTTAATTAATTAATTAGTTAGTTAATTTACTTACTTATTTACTTATATATTTATGGTTTCTTGACACAGAGTTTCTCTGTGTACTCCTGACTGTCCTAGAACTCGCTCTGTAGACCAGGCTGGCCTCAAACTCACAGAGATCCACCTGCCTCTGTCTTCCAACCTCTAGTATTAAAGGTGTGCACCACCACCACCTGGCCATAAATGGGGCTTTGTAACTCATCCTGAAAAGCTAGAGAGATGGCTCAATGGTTAAGAGCACTGGCTGCTTTTCCAAAGAACCCAGGTTTGATTCCTAGGACCCACATGATGGTTCCAGATCTAGGAAATCCAACATCCTCTTCTGCTTCTGCAGGCATCAGGCACACATATGGTACACAGACACACTTGTGTGCAAAACACTCATACACACAAAATTGAAAAAAAAAAGGAAAACAGTTCACCATGATTTCTCTTGTCATGAAAGACTTTATTATGTGACACAGGACAGCAGGAGCATGGACATTTCAACCTCAGGTGAGCAAGCCATCAAAACAGGATCCAGAACAGGCTGAGTTACGTGTTCCTTCTTCCAAGCCTACTATGTGAATTATAGGGGCAGTGTTATGCTTTGAGTGTGAAGTGTTCTCTATAGATTCATGTGTTTGCACACTTGGTCCCTGGCTGTTGGCTGTTTTGAGAGGTTGTAGAAACTATGGGAAACGGGGCTTAGCAGGAGGAAGAGGGTACCTGGTTATAGACACGGAGGCTGTAGGCTTGCTCTGTTTCCTGCTCCTTCCCTAGCAACATAACCAGCTACTTCAAGATCCAGCCACCACAGCCACAAGCCACTCCCACCATGAGAGACAGCATCCCCTGAATGATGAGCCAGAATAAAACCTTCCCCTTTTGTTTCTGTCAGCTAATCTGTCACAGCGATGAGAAAAAACTACTGTAGCCAGGTGCACGTGATCGGAGGAGGGTTGTGTTTGTTTTCCAACAGGGGACTCTAAGAGCTAATGTCTGATTGGCTAGATTGGCTTTTCCCTTTGACACAGCATTGTAACATTCCAGACGGTATCTATCCCATTGGCCTACACTCTGAAGCAAAAACAACATGAGACAAACCCCAAGGAAACAATGATGCGGAGCTTGGGGGACAAAGAAGTCTGCTGTAAGTGGGATTTGAAGGTCATTGTCCTTCCATGGTACCACCTACCTCTTCCACCATTGTCCACACCATCTGCTCCTTCTCAGGAGCAGAGTTAAAGGTTTTTAACATCGCACAAAAGGGATTTAGTTATGTGTACGTGTGTGCATATGAGTACAAGTCCTCACATGTCACGGAGTCCAGAAGGTGTCAGATACCCTGGAACTAGAGTCACCAGCAGTTGTGAGCCACCTAGTACTGGGAACAACACTCGGGTCCTCTACAAAAGTAGCACATCTCTTAACCACTGAGTTATCTCCCTAGCTCCTGTTATTAATATTCATAATTATTGTGTATGTGTGTGGGAGGGGATGTGGGTGTGCACACACACATACACGCATGTATCACATCATCTATGTGGAGGTCAGAGGACAACTTTTGGGATTTGTTCTTTTCTTCTACAGTATCAGTCTCAGGTACTGAACTCGGGTTGTCAACTTCCTCAGGCTCCCTTTACCCACTGAGCCATCACATTGGCCTGGTCTGAGTTAGGAGTTTTTTTCCATGCCCCCAGAAGCATGTAAGTGTTCCTTCTCAGCATATATTATTAGAACTGGAGGAGGGGATGGTATAATCCAGAAAGGAAGACTCAGTGCTATAGTTTGGATGTGGAGTGTGTCCCATGGGTCTTTGTAGATGTTTGCTTCTCAGGGTAGAACTGCTGGGCAGTGGTGGAACTTTAAAAGGTAGGGCCTGGTGGGAGATCTCCAGGCCATCATGTGCATGGGACCATGGACTCTTATGTACAGACCCGAGGTAGGTAGTACTAGGTGTTAGCTTGTCTTTATTTCTGTGTTTAGAATCTTGTCTTTTGACTAGGACCCTTAATAAGACATCTGTTAACAGGTTAGGTTGTTTAGATGTGCAAGAAGCCAAACTGAGAGTCAGGGTCCTTTACAAAGGATAGACCTGCTTCCAAGAAGAGAAAGCAAACGTCTATGATAAAGGGCACTTGCCAGAACATGGGTCCAGATGTTTTGGGAATAACAGGACAATTGAAGGGACAGGACAACTCAGTATCTGGGGTTAGGGACTTCTCATCCAGAATTTGTTAAACTCTTCTTGAACGTTGACTGTTTCTTCTACCCAAGGATGAGTCCTCAGAGGCCATATTTTGCTGCATGGGCCATATTCTTGCTCATGACAAATAGGCCTCAAAATGAACAACTGATCCAAGCTGGGATAATAATCAGTCTGTCTTTCTTTGGAAATTTGGTATTGAACCTTGAAATGTTACATATAGGCCAGATGAGATGGTTCAGTATGAGAAAGTGCTTGCTGCCATGGAACAGGCCCGCAGTCCTTAGCACAACTGACTCCATGATGGAAGTACCATTCTGGCTGTAAAACTCAGCACATAGACAGCACCACCTGCCAAAGCAAAAACAAAACCTTAATCCATCAAAGTCCATAGTTCTGTGTTTGCAGATTTTTTTTTAAAAAAAAATCTTTTCTTTTTAGATTTACTTATTTTATGTGTATTCTTTAAGTATTTTGCCTGCATGTTTTTATGTGCACCTCATGTGTGCATAGTGTCCATGGAAGTCAGAAGAGGGTGTCAGATCCTCTGGAACTGAAGTTATAGGTGGTTATGAACCACGTGGGTGCTGGGATCCGAACAAGAACAACAAGTACCTTTAACCCTGGAGCCATCTCTCCTGCCCATTTTGCAGATGAGCCTCAAATAACAAACTTACTTGTGTAAAAAATTACACAAGCCTCATTTCTTGTAATTCATCTTTTTGTTTGTTTTTCAAGTCAGGGTTCCTCTAACCCTGGTTGTCCTGGAACTTATTTTGTAAACCAGCCTGACCTTGAACTCAAATATCCACCTCCTCTGCCTCAGGAGTGCTGGGAGTAAAGGCATGTGCCACCACCACCTGGTGTAGTTCATCTTTAAAAAATAACTTTTATATACTATCATTGGAGGCGGCACTGTGTGGAAGTCGTGGGACAACTTTGTGAAGTCAGTTCTCTGCTCTCACCTCTAAGTAGGTTCTGAGGGTCAAAGTCAGGCTGCCAGGTTCGCACCCCTAACACCTTTGTCAACTTAGCTGTCTTTCCACCTTCATTCCACTATGATTACTGTGTAAAACACAGAATAGCTTCCTATTCCCAGTTACTGGCACTCGGCTCCTGACCAGGTGCCTCCTACGTTAGACTGGCACATCCACAGCTCCTTTAGGATCTGGTGGGCTTGCACTGCGTCTTTGCTATGTTCAGTTCATGAGACTATTCTAGAAAACTGCCTCTATGTGCTGTAATTATTCTCACCAAGGCTGCCCTGGTGAGAACCGTGGGCTACCCAACTTGGCTAGTTAGTAGTAGCCAGGACTATATTAAGCCAAGTTGGGCTGCCTACTACTCTCAGGATTTCTCTCATCATTGAGTGGAAGATCCTCAGTGTTGGACCTCTGTGCTCGCGGTGCCTCCGCCTCCACCGCTGCTGCTGGCACTCAGGGGCTGTGCTGCAGTTCGTGATCAGAGCGGCACACTAGAGCTGGGGCCATCTCCATGGTGACAGCCCTCAGTGCCATTCTCCTTCGACTGCCCAGTCTGGGCCTGGGGCCGTGGCTGTCTCCATGGTGACGGCCCTCGGCACCTCATCTTGGGGGCGGCAGGGCCCGAGGCAGCCTGTCCTCGGGCCCCAGGTTTTGAGCTGGCAATGGCACAGGGAGGAGAGAGCCCTGGCTTCCTCTTTAGAGGAGCAGGGGCCACTGATGGCCATGGGGCGCACCTCCATGGCCCATGGGGAGCACGACATGCAGCCTGGGGCTGCTCCAGCCATAGGGGTGGGGTGTAGGGCCCCGGGTTTGCAGCAGTGACTGCGGCAGCTCTGGGCCAGGGCTCAGAACTGGACCCTGATGGTACGGCACTGGGGGTGTTCTCCTCCTCCGATGTCCAGAGGGCAAGAGGGCGGGGTCCCAGGAAATGATAGTCTTGGGCCCCATTCTGACCCTGGTTTGGGCCTTTGGGGACAAACCCGAGCCTGGCTCGAGTTCTGACACCTGTCTCAGTCACTTCTGCATAGGAGTGACTCAGCAAGACCTATTTGGCCCTCCCTCTACCCTGCCATTGCTAACGTGGAGCTATGCCATTGGCCTTGTCAGTCATGCCTTCCCCTTCCCCGCCTCCTACGTCAGCTTTCCCCATACCTAAGTGCCCACCCCCTTTGCCTTCTCTATATAAGTGAGAGAGATTGCTAAAATAAAGTTGAGTTCCTGCTTCGACAAGACTCCTGGCCTGGTGTGTTTCTTTTTGGCTGCTGACACTCACCATCCCGCTCAGCCCCGGATAAACTCGGCTGGACTGGGTTCTCTCCTCTCGCCTCAGTCGATAGACTCCAGCTCCGACACTCAGTCCTCTGACCACTGTCTCCACCCCTCCCCTCCCCCACCTGTTGATCATCTACTGTGGCACTTTTGAATCTAAATAGAGTTTTTAAACGGAACCTTCTGGATTCAAATATGGACTCCACCACTTGTGCCTGGAGTAAATTCCCTCAGCCTCTTTATGTCTCTATGTTTCTGCCTAAAACAAAACAAAACAAAACAAAACAATTTCACCTGAACTCAATAAGGCTACTCTTGGAAGAAAACAAAACAACAAAAACCAGTGGTTATAATAACAGTTCCCATTGATCATTATTTTGAGTTTCCCCAGAAACTGGGAAGGTAAACCCATGACACACTTAGAAAGACATAAGGAAGTAAGACAGAAAAGGGCCATCAAACCCGAGACAACCAGAACAACTGGTGCTTAATCCCACTGGTGGCTGTAGGTGACAGAAGGGACTGAGGAAAGACAACGCATAGCCCCAAGCTATGAAAGTTTTATGTATTGGAACAGCTGACTGTGATGACCTCCAGACTACACTAGCCAAGGTGGTTAGTTGTAGAGGCTGACTTGAAAAGCCTAAGAATATATATATATTAATTATGTGCTTGTGCGTGCCTGAGCATATACCTGCATATAGTCCATGTGCCAGCTGCAGATAGTAGCTGTGGACAGCAGAAGCAGCATCAGATTCCCTGACAGACAACTTCGAGTCATCGTGTGGGTGCTGGGAACTGAACCTGGATCCTCTGCAAGAGTAGTGAAAGCTTTAACCACTGAGCCATCTCTCCAGCCCATAAACGGCCTATGTATTTATTATCTGGACTTTTACAGAAAACTTTCCCAGCTCCTGTTATAGGCTATGTTACTTATTCTAGTCAGGGGTTGAGAAATTTAGGGAATTTATTTGCCAACCCCAAAGGTGCCCCCCTTCCTTTACGATCTTCTTGTTTACTTTTTCAGACATTTTCCTTGGGTAAGGTGGAGGCTGCTGTGTTTTACTGCGTTGTCTTTAATTTGTCTTCCGAGCTTTGTCTATCTGTTGACACTAAGAATGGAGATCCATCTCGCAGTGTTTACCTTATGTATTGTGACTACATAAATATTCCTCTGCTGAGCTGGAAGCCACTAAGATTGTACTTCCATTCTTGAGCTGTCCTCTTTCTTTCTTTCCTACCTTCTCCCTCCGCCCCCAACTTCACTATGTAGACCAGGCTGGCCTCCAATTCACAGAGGTCCACCCTCCTCTTCCTCCTGAGTGCTGGGATGAACGATGTGTAGAAACACACCTGGGTTTTTCTTGGGTTTTGAGACAGGGTCTTCTGTAACTTTGGAAAGTCTCAAACTCATTACATACTCTGGGATCATCTTGAACACTGGGTGCCCTGGCTTCATCTCCCAAGTGTTAGGATGACAGGTGTATTCTTGGCTTAAACTAGTTTTAGTTATTTTTTGAAAAGTAATTCTAAAATATTTTAAATTACATTTCTCTCTCTCTCTCTCTCTCCCTCCCTCCCTCCCTCTCTCTCTCTCTCTCTCTCTCTCTCTCTGTTAGGGGAAACTGACCATTGTTGACTGGAATGGAGACCAGAGAAGCTGGAGGAGCAGTAGGAAGGTTGATATATGTTTGAGGGAAGCATACAATGACAGAGATGGAAGACACTTGGGTCTTTTCCGAGGGGCACATCTTTTTCCTTCTCTTCCCTGTAAGTGAGCATTTGGGATTAAGAGAAAGGGGGTCTCTCAGAGATCATCACCTTGGCTAAAGGGGGAGTAGCAGCCAGCAGGAGTCATCTGATCCACATTAGGGGCTGGAGCCAGAGGAATAGAATTTTGAGAAAGGGTTGGAGCTGAGTTCATGGCCCATCCCCCATCTCTCTGCAATATTCCATGGCAGTTAGGGTGTGCTCAGCGGAATGGGGAGGGGCCTTCTCTTGACTCTGGAGCTCAGGTGCTTGAAAAGAGGTCCCCCCATTCTTGCTCAGACACTAGGTCTGTGATGGAACCTGACTTGACTGAGGAAGAATCTGAGAGGATAAGGACCAGGTGAGTGTGGAAGGGGAAGGGGGCCAGGTGTGAACCAGGATAAAGGAAGGGTGAGCTGGGCAGAGCAGAGAGGACTCAGGGAGGACTTCTGTCCATTCTCCCAGCAGGAACAGGCACAGGGAGCATCGTCGCAACTCCCTATTGCCCCTTCAATGGAAATTGGCATACAGCTCCCGCTGGATGGCCCAAGTGGTGGCCTCAGAGTTCAGCTTGGTGGCCTTCCTCCTGCTCCTGCTCATGGTCTTCTCCAATAAATGGTTGTATCCCTCTAAGAGTCGTTTCCATCGGCGCTACCCCCAAAACATCACCAAGAGAGTCTACACCTCCATCCACACTATGTCCACAGGACTTCTGTACATCTGCATATCTAAAAGCTGCCCCAGCTTAGACAATGGGGAAGGTGAGTTCCTGTGTCCCATGCCAGGTCTCCAGCCTGCCTTGACCTCTGTGGCGACCCCCACTGTCTCGTTCCTTCCCATTAGCCGTCTTCATTTGGCTTGCAAGATAGCATGGTGAGGTCAGGATCATTTTCTTCCTTTGATTTGGTCAAATCAGTTTGTCTGACCCAGTAGATGTCTCTGTTTTGGGCAAAGCCCACAGGTCTTTCCTTTAAGAATGTTGAGAGGTGTCTGGATCAGTCCTGAATAACACTATTTTTCAGCTGGGAGGTGCTGTCTCCTTCTAGCTTTGCATACCCAGAGCCCTGAGAGGACCCCTGGACGTTCTCTTGCAGTCATTCCTCATTCCTGTTATCTTCCTTTCTTCCTGCCTGAGGTCTTGCTTCTCTGGGCCAGCACTACCATTCCCTTTTCCTGTTTGGCTTTCTTATTCCATCCTTCCCTGAATTCTCACATCTGCTTAATTTCTGACGTAAGTTTCATTTGGTGGTGTCCCTCACCACTTCAGAAATGTCTAGTTCTAGATGTCCTTTTCCATCTGTCATTCTCCTTCATGTAAGCAAAAACAGGTGATATATATATATAGATATAGATATCTATATCTATATCTATATCTATATATATCAGGTATTGTATTTCAAATCTGGGGAAACAAATATCATTTATGATATGCTTACTCTATTTGTCCAGCTGGATCTTGGCGTTAACCATCAGAGTAGGAATAATTGACCTTTTTTTACAGATGGGAAGATTGGCACTTCTCTAGAATTCATTATGTAGCCCAGAGTGACTTTGAACCCCCATCCGTCTTCAGCCTCCTGAGAGCTAGTATTACAGACATGAGCCACCACACTTGACTTTATGCACTCATGGTGTTTTGTTTGTTTGGTTTGGTTTTTGGTTTTTCGAGACAGAGTTTCTCTGTATAGCCCTGGTTGTCCTGGAACTCACTCTGTAGACCAGGCTGGCTTCGAACTCAAAGATCTGCCTGCCTTTGCCTCCTGAGTCTTGGGGTGAAAGGCATGCACCACCACTGCCCAGGTCACAGAATCCAATTTCAAAAGGCTCTGGAAGTTTTGGGGAGTGGGACCTCATTGGAGGAAGGAGGTTACTGGGGAGGGTTACTGGGGGAGGGTATCTTTTTAAAAAAAGATAAATGTTAAACTTTATTTTATGTGTATGAGTATTTTTGCTTACGTGTATGTCTATGTGATATGCCTATGTTCTGTATGCATGCCTGGTGCCCACAGGGGGTAGAGGAGGGCATCGGATCCCCTGGAACTGGAGTTACAGACAGTTGTGAGTCACCATTTGGGTGTCAGGAACTGAACATGGGTCATTTGATAAAAGCAGCAAGTGCTCTTAACTGATGAGCCACCTCTCCAACTCCTCTTGGGGGTGTCTTGCCCTTGGCCCCTTCCTGTCTTCCTCTCTATGCTTTCTGTCTCCTAATAAGTGAAGAATCTTACGCTTTTCTCAGCTTATGTCACACACTCCTGCCACTGTGATGGCCCAACTATCTAGAGCCACAGGACCATGGACTAGATTCTCTGACCAAAATAAGCTTTTCTCACTTTAAGTTGTTTTGTCAGGTACTGAGCCACAGTGATGAATAGATAACTAATACAGAAAATTGGTTAGCGATGAGTGGGGTTCATTCCTGAACCTATATCTGATACGGGGAAGGAAGCCTTTGGAACCAGTCTCTGAGAAGAATATGGCTCCTTTTAGCCAGATTCTAGTGAGATCTGGGAGTGCAAACACCGGGTAATGGATCTGAAAAGTGTGCAGTCATCAGGAAAGGAGCAAATGGAAGATGTGGACAGTGGCGACATGGTCATTAACGAAATTAGACTTGTCCCAAAGGAGCCGACTGCTCTGCACTGAGACAGTAAGGAAGATGGGGGAAGATGTTTTGAGATCCATCTCAGGGTCATTCCAGGCTGCTGGGTCTAAAATTATAAGATCATTTACAAGATTTCTTTTGAAAAGAGAGAGCCACTAAAGCTTTCATAAGTCCATTGACAATTTGCATACTTTTTCTTTTGATAATTGCTGTTTATGATGTGATTGTATTTCCTTCTTTCTATTCACTCTTACTGATTTTTGTTGTTGTTGTTGTTGTTGAGATAGGTTTTCTCTATGTAGCCTTGGCCCCTGGCTGTCCTGAAACTTGCTATATAGACCAGGTTGGCCTTGAACTGAGATCCGCCTACCTGTGCCTCTGGAATGCTATACCTGGCTTTTTAAATTTTTTATTTTGTTTGTTTTGTTTTATTGAAACAGGGTCTTATCTTACTAGGTAGGTCTGGCTGTCCTGGAAGTCACTATGTAGACCAGGCTAACCTAGCACTCATAGAGATCTGACCACCTCTGCCTCTCTAGTGCTGGTATTAAAGGCGTGAGCCACCATATCTGGCTATTTTTATTTTTTTGAAACATTACATTGTAGTCCGATTGGCTTGTAACTCACCATGTAGCTTGAACCCATGGCTATCCTCTTACCTCAGCTGTTGTTGAGCTCAGAAGTGTGAGCCAGCACACTGGCTTTTTTTCTTTTTCCTCCATATATTCAAGTGGTTGGAATTGTCAAGCAGTCTTGTAAGGGTCCATGATTTGCCGAAGATTGACACCCTGGACTCAAATCGGATGTAAATGCAAAGAATGTTTTATTCAGCAGAAGTCCAGCATGCTGGGGTCTCCCCATTCCCAAGATAGTAAGACACCCAAGTGAGCTTGCAGGCCTGATTTAAAGCATGTTTGGGAATTGTGGGGTAGGTGACCTCTCTGTTAATCTGTTGGGTCCATCTCTACAGACATTCCATTACTGGGGTGTGGAGGCTGGAAACTTTCTGGGGCGGTCTGGAAACTGTTGGTTGAGGAAGTAGCTGAGGAAGTCTGGAATCTGCTGCTGACTTATTGTCCTTGCTTCAGGCCAGGTGGCTGGGACATTCCATTACCTGGGTGTGAAGGCTGGAGCCTGTTTTTGCTTTTTGTTTTTTTCTGTTAGTAATTGAATTGCCTGGGTTTGCCTGGACTTGCCCAGTTTTTAGGCCTAGTCTCCTTAACTGCCAATCTGAAGTCTGTCTTGGAGTCTGCCTAGCCTTCTCACTCTCTATCTCTAGATCAGGAATCTTACTTGTGGGAAAGTATTGTTCCCTAATCTCAACTGTGCAGGATCTCTTTGGTTCCAGACAACCTGAGAGTCCCCATATTTGTTCACTTGACTGTATTTCATTTTTTTGTGAATCCTGAGTTCCTCCCTATTTTTGTCATTTTCCTCCAGACAATTTTAAGATGTGGACAATCCATCCAGTTTTTGGGGTGGCTAAGATAAGTTTCACCCTGGCCGTAGGGCTGGGTTTTGTCCTCACCATCTGGCTACATCTGCCGTACCTGCCCTGCCTGCAAAGAATGCCTTTCTTTGGCTTGATTGGGATCATCCTGAGCTTCTGTGAAGGTGCCCCCCAGCTCTGAAAAAGGTTCTTAATTCCCTAGCCCACATGGTCCCGGGCACATCTCCCTCTCTGGGAGTTGCGGGTGGGGGTGGGGGTGGGGCGGTGAGAGGAGGGGAGGGAAGTGAGAGCGGAAGTACGGTGTTTTCTGAATGCTGGAGACAGGAGGGGTTGATTTCCTCAGTGTGAGTGATTTGTGGCTGTAGTTCAGCAGATGAGGCAGACCCCCTGTGCGATTCTTAGGTGAGAATAAGATCTCTCCACTCCTGCCTCCCAGTCACCTTAATTTTCCTCACCCTCCTGTTGTTCCCTGCTAACCTCTGGATCTACGAGCTGAAGAAGAATATATCGGTTCCCATCGGCTGGAGCTATTTCGTTGGTTGGCTGGCACTCATCCTGTATTTAACTTGTGGTAAGTGGTTAAGAGGGTCCTGGGGGAGGAAGGGACTTGGGTGGGTCAGGGCCGAGACTGTGTGGCTGGAAGAGGCGGGCAACCCCTCTCGCTTACCCCTCCCCCCTCCCCCAACCCCACTCCCACTCCCACCCCCCGAGTCCGTAAGGTCTTAACCTTCAGCCTACCTCATCTGACACCTTCCATGCCACGCTCAGCTTCCCCTCTTTTTCTTGTTCCTCCTGACCCCCACCCCACCAGGGATCCTTTGCTACCTCAACCATAAAAACTACTGGAGTGTGATTATGAGCAGCTCCTCCATCAACAGTCCGTGCAGCAGCTCAGAGCCAGAGTCTCTAATGAATATCTCACAGATCTCCAACAGCCAGGAGAACATCCTGGAGCCTACTAAGGATAACCAAAAGCCATCAAGACCAGATAACGTCGCCTTACCACCCCACCCAGCCACCACTGGCTAGGTCTGTTCTCATCATGACAAAGGATGATCGAAGGAGGATTTGGGGACCAGTTTTGCATTCCTCTTCCTCAACTTGGCCTTGTCTGTGGCTCAGGTGATGTGGAATAAATTGCCCGTGTCTTCATCCTGTCTGACGATTGTCGAGGAGAACTAGAGGAGGGAGAGGAAGGGAGAAAAACAAAACTCTCTGTGTTTGTTTCCCAGTTCTTCCTGCCTATGAACTTTTTGGAGCCCGTTCGTCCCAGCAGCCTTTGCCATAGCGCACCTGTGCCTACATAGGAGGGACTGCATGGTACAGACACTTACCTGTCATTCATGAGAATCTGGGTTTGATGTAACAGCACTGAAAACCGAAAAACAAAAGTAAATTTAGCCAGGCTCTGGTGGCACATACCTATAATGCCAGGAGGCTGAGGCAGGAGGATGACCAGCCTGAGCTCTATGAGACTATGTCCTCAGAAATAAAAATAAAAGATAACCAGCCAAACTACACAGATGTATCTGGTGGGGAAATGACTGCAGTTTTTGCAGGATCACAAGCAAATTTCTCTAGAGGGCTAGCCAGACAGCATAGGTACAAAGATCACCAAGTCTATATATAATCTCTTTCTCTCTCTTATAGTAAGATCTAGTTTATGAGCTATTCATTGCTGGGTAAAAAAAATGATCCCCAACTTACTGCCTTGAAGTAATAAATGTTAATTTACATAGACTATGAGGGACAGGAATCTAGAATCTGGAATAGCACTTTAATTAAATAGTTCTTTTTCTAAAAATTGGATGTTATTTTTCAGTTGACAAATCAAACTTGTGTATATATATGTATCATATACCATGATGTTTTGAAGCATGTGTATAATGTGGAGTGGCTCAAAGAGCTCCTTAGCATATGTATTACCTCAAATACTTAATATTTTTTATGTGGAAAGAGCACCCAAAATCTACACTTCAGAATTTTTTCAAAATACATTGAGTTGGGTGTGGGTATACCACCACCTGCAGTCCTAGCATTCTAAGCTGAGGCAAGAGGATTGCCCAAGTTCAAAGCTAGCACACACTCGTGCGCATGCGCACACACACACACACAGCCAATAGTAGTCATGTGCTACAACTGTGTGATCTCCTAAATTTATTCCTCCTTTCTGGTGAAAAGCTACACCCTTTAGGCCTATGTAGATGGCTCAGTGGGTAAAACTGCTTCCCATCAAACTTGATAACATGAGTTTGGTCATTGAGTCCTGGTTTTGGTGTTGTAAATGGCAGCTCTTCCTCCTCTTCCTTTTCTTGAGACAGAGATGATGTATGTAGACCTTGAGCTCTCTATGTAGACCAGGCTGACCTTGAACTTAGAGATCCACATTGATGGGGGTTGGTTTGGTGCTGCTATGTATTTAAACATTAAATACCGGCCCCCAAGATCTGGCTGCAGTCAAGGTAGCAGATTCGAACTCCACCAAGTGATGTTGTATAAACGTTGCAGCCAGTCTCTGACTGTTTAAAAGTGGCTATAGCCAATTACTGGGGAGAGTAGAGGTAGGTGAGGGTGTCAGCTACCAGGCTAAGGGTCAAAGCTAGGGACCACTAAGAGAGAGGAGTGGGAGGAGGAAGGAGAGAGAAGGAGAAAGCAGACAGAACAGGAGGTCTCCATTAGACAGGATGGACCAGGAACATGTGACTAAAAGCAGTGCCCCCTGAGGACAGACTGATGGGGGCGGGGAGAGAAAGGCAGCCAGGGAGAGCCTCAAACAGCAAGGAACTTGGGGAGCACAGCTGGGATATAGCCAGTCTATGGTAGAAAAGTAGATTTAGGGGTAATTTCCCAGAAATTGTGATAAAGCTGATTAGATAAATCACTAGGACTGTCTCAATTATTGGGAGGACTGGCGGGGTCCTATTAAGAACTAGTAGAGTTAATTCACAGCTGACGGTGAACTCATAGAGATCCATCTGCCTTTGCCTCCCAAGTGCTGAGATTAAAGGCATTCCTTTTTAAAGGCTGAGTAAGCCTCCCCCCCCTTTGTATTATCTTTTTTTTATTGATTTGTTTCATGTTTGTGGGTACAGTGTGGCTGTCTTCACACCAGAAGAGGGCATCAGACCCCATTACAGATGGTTTTGGTTTTTTTTTTTTTTTTTTTAGCTACCACGTGGTTGCTGGGAATTGAACTCAGGACCTCTAGAAGAGCAGTTAAGAATATTAGCTGTTCTGCCAGAGGATCTAAGTGTGACTTTCGGCACGCACATGGTGGCTCACAGTTACCTGGGGATAACTCCAATTCCAGGGGATCCAGTGCATTTTTTTTTTTTTTTCTAGCCTTCGAAGCTACCAGTCACACATGGTACACAGACATACATACAGGCAAAACATAAAATGAGCATAAAAAACCATAACATAGAGGACAAATATTCCATTGTAGACACACACCATGTTTTCTTCCCATTAGCTCCCCTTAATATGCATTTAAGGTAGACGTCATGTCTTGGTTGCTGTAGAGAATACTTTTATCAGGGAATGCAGACACTGCCTTGATCCTCTTTGGAATGAATATGCACTCAAGGAATGGAGTTTCCATAGCTGCACAGCCTTGTCCCAGGTTCTCTCCTGAGGTTACAAGTCAAGACATTGGCTGGGAAGCAAGGTATGGTGGCCAACACCTTTAATCCAAACACTCGGGAAGCAAAGGAGGCTGAGTTTGAGGCCAGCCTGGTCTACAAAGCAAGCTCCAGGCCAGCAAAGGCTACATAGAGAGATCCTGTTTCAAAAAAAAAAAAAAAAAAAGGAAGGAAGAAAGAAAGAAAGAAAGAAAAAAGTAGGCTGGAATTGCAGCTGGCTGGAGCTGGAGGATCAGCTTCCACGAGGGGCCATGCAAACCATTTGCACAAAGCCTCAGTTCTTTGCTACAGGATTCTGTTTGTCCATGGTTAACTGTGCCCAGAGTAAACAGTCTGTAGAGAGGAAGGAGAAAACCATGGTGCCTTTTATGATTTAATTTTGAAAATAAACAAAAAACCTCAATATCATTGAGGGCTGAGGATCTAACTCTTCAGAAGTGTGTTGCCTGCCATTCCAAAGGCCCTGGGTTCAATCCCTAGCTCTGAAAACTAACAGCAAAGCAAAAGCAGGCACTCAGAGATGCTTAGTGTGTGTGTATGTGTGTAAATACAACTCCTTTTTCTTTTTCTTTTAATGATTTATTGTATTTTTAAAGATTTATTTATTTTACTTACATGAGTACACTGTAGCTGTCTTTAGACACACCAGAAGAGGGCATCGGATCCCATCACAGGTGGTTGTGAGCCACTATGTGGTTGTTGGGAATTGAACTCAGTACCTCTGGATGAGCAGTCAGTGCTCTTAACGGCTGAGCCATCTCTCCAGCCCCACAGCTACTTTTTCATTTTGTATTTTTGTTTAGTGTGTCTTTTTAAAAAATTATTATTTTTACTATTTGTTTGCTTTGTTTTCTAAGACAGGGTTTCTCTGTGAAGCCCTGGCTGTTCTGAAACTCATTGTATAGACCAGGCTAATCTTGAACTAAGAGACCTACCTGCCTTTGCTTTCTGAGTGTTATGTGCCACCACTGCCTGGCTAAAGTGTATTTCGTATAGATAACTTGACCACCCTTAACATACACAATCATTTACAATTAAAATTATTTTTGTCTACATAAAGAACTAGCATGATGTCTCACTCAGTAGATAGCCTTGAATAATCCATTCAAGGAGGGTTGCTTTATCCAGCCTAGAGAGGCCAATGTTCTTTTAATACTGATAGAAATACCATCTGAACATCTATCTCTAGATCATATTTCTGGATTGGACTATGGTGGTTTGGGCAGAATCCTGGTTAAAAAAAGAAAGAAAGAAATTGTGGTTGATTTCCGTCCTGCTAGTGACCGACCCCACTTGTCTTCAGATGTCTAACCAGGAAGAAGACCTTTTAATCCCCTTGTAAAGTTTGTGAATTTAGCCAGCTGCTGGTGCTGCACGCCTTTAATTCCAGCACTCGGGAGGCAGAGGCAGGTGTATCTCTGCAAGTTCAGAGCCAGCCTGGTATGCAGAGCGAGTTCCAGGACAGCCAGGACAACACAAAAGAAACTGTCTCCAGAAGCCAAAAAAGAAAAAAAAAAATGTGAACTTTTAAAATCGATGACATATGTAGTTTTGGGCATTCAGGGGGATGGTGGTTTCAACATCAGCCAGGCTAACTCGGTAAGACGCCATCTCAAACAACACAACACAAGCCACAAGCCCCCCACTGTGACCCTCCAAGACCCAATGATTTGTAGTAAAATACGCACTTAGCCCTCTTAGCTTTTGTGATGCGTGTGGGTCGGCTGCATTTAGTGCCTACCCAGGTGCTGCAGCCTTCACCATCAGGACCACAATGCATCTCCCCAAGTTGCCGCTCCACCCATTTGACACAGCCTCCCCTTTTCTCCTAGCAACCTCTGTTGCCCTGCCTGTGCCCATTACTTCATCCTCGTGGAAGCTGGTCCTTTATTCATACAAGTAGAGCCATACAGTATGTGATGTTTGGTGTTTGGTTAACTTCAACAGAATGATGTCTTTAAGAAGCATTAGGTAGAACATAGGAATTTCATGTTGAATAAGTAAAAAAGAAATGGGACTGGAGGTATGGCTCAGAGGTTAAGAGCACTGACTGCTCTTGTAGAGGACCCAGGTTCTATTCCTAGTACCTACCTGGAGGTTCATAACTATCCATAACTCCAGTTCTAGAGGCTCCAATGTCCTCTTCTGACCTCTATGCGCTCACACACATAAGATAATTTTTGTTTGTTTGTTTTTTTAAAAAAAGCTCTACTGATGGATTTTTGTTTTTTATTTTTAGAGGCAAGAATGATTTTACTTCCTTACACTGATATTCCAGGGCCCACAACACTACTCCAGATAGCTCAGTAGTTAAAAGCCCACTGGGTCTGATCCTTGCCTGTCTACACAAGTTCTAGGCCAGCCAGGGTGACAGTAAGATTCTGTCTTAATTAGAAAAAACAAAAACAAAACAAAAAAAAGAAACCAAACTTAATATCCCACTATCTATTTACTACTTCCTGTTTGTTTATTCAAACACTGATGGATGTTTGAGTTGTTTCCACATCTTGGCTGTAATAAATAGTACTGCTATAAAAACTGGACATTTGTGCATGTTACATATAAAAGCACATGTTCACACATATGTAATCTGATACTTGAATGTTTTCTGTCTGCTCTGGCCCACTTCTGTCCTTGGAAGTGTCTGTGTTTCCTAACTTCCTCTCTCCCTCTGTCCTTCTGTCTTTCTTTTTCTTTTTTTGTTTTTTGAGACAGCTGACCTGGAACTCCCTATGTAGACTGGGTTGGCTTTGAACTCACAGAGATCCTCTCCTCTGCCTCTGAGGTGCCGGATCAAAGCCATCTGTCACCACATCCAGCTGTACTCTTAGTAAAGTCTCTGCTCCTGCCCCCAGAGTTGGCTCCAGTCAGTAGTGATGTATATTCTCTATATAGTCAATAGAAGTACACACTGCTCATCAAAGCTTCCCGGCTCTCTATCTTCAGGGAATATGTCAAGATGGCAACTTTTGTTTTCCTTGTATGGATCCCATGACTTGTTCTCAGACCAGAGAATTTAATTGCAGGTGGGAATTCCCTCCACTAAGTAACATGAAATTCAAGATACAGGCTGATCTGTTGCCCTCAGTGTTTGAATGAGAGAGACAGAGGCAGAGCCCATGGCTGATGGACAAACAGATACCTCACTGAAGAATATCTATAGTTGAACAGGCCAAGGGGCCTGTGAAAGGACATTAGACATAACTATCCCTAGGGAACTGTGAGTTAACAATGTCAACAGGTGCCGGGCAGTGGTGGCACATGCCTTTAATCCCAGCACTTGGGAGGCAGAGTTAGGCGGATTTCTGGGTTCGAGGCCAGCCTGGTCTACAGAGTGAGTTCCAGGACAGCCAGGGCTATACAGAGAAACCCTTTCTCAAAAAACCAAAAAAAAAAAAGAGTCTCTTCTTGGGAGATAGGACTCGAACACAGACTTACTAGCTCAGATGGAGGCTTACCTTTGCAGAAAGAAAACTTCAAGTTGCCCCCTTACTTTAGTCTTCAGTCTTCAATGAAATGTGGTTGTGTTTTTTATCTTTATTCCTTAGAATATGTCCTAACGTATATAAGTATATATGTTTATGTGTATGTGTGTTTGCTGCTGTGCATGACTGTGTGTGTTCACACAGCAGCCAGAGGAGGACATCAGATAGATGCATATCACTCGCCACCATATTCCTTTGAGTCAGGGTCTCTCCTCAAATCCGGAGCTCCAAATTTTGCAGCCAGCAAACCTCTGTGATCTTTCACCCCCTACAGCATTGAAGTTACAGGTTGTTGAAAGCTAGCATTTAGCATGTTACATGGATGCTGGGATCCAAATTCAGGTCCTTGTGGTTGTGAGGTGCTGTAACTAGGGTTCTGTTGCTCTGATAAAACACTGGCCAAAGGCAATACGGTGGAGGAAAATGTTTATTTCACTTATGCTTCTACATCACAGTCTGTCATTGAGGGAAGCCAGAAAGCAGGAGCTGATGCAGAGACCATCGAGGCATGCTGTTTACTGGCTTGCTCTCCATTGGGTCCCTCAGTCTGCTTTCTGATACAACCCAGGACTGCCTGGCCAGGGGTGGCACTGCCTACCATAGGTTGAGCCCTCTCACATTAATTATCGACCAAGAAAATGCCCCACAAACTTGCCCACAGTCCAATCTGACAGAGGCAGTTCCTCAACTGAGGTTCCTTCTTCCCAGGTGACTCTAGCTTGTGCCAACTGGGCAAAAAAAACTAACCAGTACATACGGCAAGCACTGTTAACCACCAAGCCATCTCTCCAGTCCCTCTTTTATTTTCTTTTCAAAGTGTGGCAAGAATAGCACAGTAATTCTTGTCTATTTCCTCTGCACAATCTCTAAACATGAGCCTCAGATGCCTTGGATTGTCTCATCTCCTTCCTCTCCATGCATGCTTTCTTTCTGTCCTGTACCAGTGGAAGCTGCAGTAAGTTGTATGCTGTTCTCCACCCCTTCTCCCCCAGTAGTCCAACATGTAGTTCCTAAAACCCAGGCCATGCTCTTACATAACCACAGTGCATGCTCTCTAAGGTCAAGACATTATCACTGATGCAACACTATGTGATCTTCAGACAATGCTGAGGTTTATCCGGTGATCCCTCTGTGCTGAACATAACAACAGATCTTGCAGCAGGCTCTGCGCTCAACAGTCATGTCTCTTTATCCTTCTTTGGTCAGAATAGTTGTTTAGTGTTTGTCTTTCAGGATTACTGAAGTATTGTTGTTTTGTAAAGAATTCAGATCAGGTAATTTGTAGGATGTCTGAGTTTATCCTTTGTTTCTTTTTGATTAGACCCAAACGATGTCTTTCTGGTAGACATATCACAGACATGTTGCCATGTTCTTCCTTGGCGCCTCGTTCTGAATGCAGAGGTGATCTCCCTAACTGCTGAGTGTTAACTTTGATTCCTGAATGACATCTGTCAAGTTTCTCCAATGAAGATTATGTTGCAGAGCAGTGGTGGCGCACGCCTTTAATCCCAGCACTCGGGAGGCAGAGGCAGGCGGATTTCTGAGTTTGAGGTCAGCTTGGTCTACAGAGTGAGTTCCAGGACAGCCAGGGCTATACAGAGAAACCCTGTCTCGAAAAAACCAAAAAACCAAAAAACAACAACAAAAAACAAAACAAAACAAACAAACAAAAAAAGATTGTGTCAAGTCTATCTTCCTCTATTACAAAGGAGGCAGGATATACTACAAAGCAGGCTGGAGAAACGGCTCGGTGGAGCCCAGAGCAACAGTGCTGCAGGCTGATGAGTCACCAGCTCCAGAAACAAGATCATGGACTATGAGCTTGATGTGGGGTCTCTGGGAACAATATCAGACTTGCATTGGAAAAGAAAAACAACAACAAGAAACATTAAAAGAAAAACAATCACAAAAACAAAACCTGTATTAGCTGTATGTGCAGGCACAGGTCTTTAATCCCAGCACTTGGGAAGCAGAGGCAGGTGGATTTGTGAGTTAATGGCCAGGCTAGTCTACAGAGTAAGTTCTAGGACAGCCAGGACTACACAGAGAAACCCTGTCTTAAAAAAATAGAAGGGGGGAGGAGGAGGGAAAAGAGGAAGAAAAGAGAGAAGAGGAGGAGGGAGAGGAGGAAGAAGGGGAGAAGGAAGAGGGGGAGGAGGAAGCAGCAGCAGCAAAGAAGAAAGAAATGGCCCAGGGGTCAACAACACCTGCTGGTCTTGTGAAGGACTCAGCCATTTTGGGTTCCCAGCACCCACATCAGACTGCTCAGGGCCATCTGTAACTCCAGTTCCAAAGGAGCTGTACCCTCTTCTGGCCTGGGTGGGCACTGCACACACATGGTGCACATCCATGCACTTAGGCACATGTGTGCACATGCATATACCCAGATACACAGCAATGTGTGGGCCTACCATGCACATACCCATGTGGTGCACACACCCAAAATAAATCTTCAAAGTAGGCAGAATAGAGAATGTTCGTTGGTGAACTACAATTCTTCAATATCAGCTTAAGTGAAATTTGTGGGGAGCCCTCCCTAGGTACCCCTTTACAGACAGGAGTCTTTAAAGGCTTTGCACCTGTTTTTTCAGTCTTTTTGTTTGTAACATGGCACATAACTGGTGTTTATTAGTGTTGAGTTCATGAAACTGACAGGCTAGAGAGGAATGGGTACAAGGGGAGTTGGCAGAAGAAAAGTCTATTAGCTGTAGCTAAAGATGACCTTGAATTTCTGATTCTCCTGCCTCTACTTTCTGAGTGCTAGGATTATAGATTTATGCATTTCCAGGGATTAATTTAGGGCTTTGTGTATGGTAAGCATGCACACTACCAACTGAGTCCCATCTCCCTCCTTCAATGGATTTCAGAGTCCCTCCAGGAAACAGAACTCCTGTGCATATGTAGAGAGGGAGAGGTGGTAATCTCTAGTCATCCTAGTAACTACTGAGGAAGACCCATCTTCCTCAGTCATTTCAGGCGATGTGGGTTTGTGATGACCAAGATCCTTGTGGTCCCTAGAGTTAAGGTAGTCATTTCTCAGGAGAAAGACAGTGCTGGTGTGAACTTGGGGTGGGGTGAGGGACTACTGGGTGACTCAGTCAGCGACCAACCAAAGACACAAAGCAGGCCATTTGTACAAGCCCAGAGGAAAGGCTGAGTATCCGCCAAGCACATTTCCAACAAGGCAGGAAACACCTAACAGTGAGAAAGTGATCTTAGGCTAAAGGTTCCAGTGTGGAGAAGCTGTTCTGGGGAACAGAGGGTCAGCAGAAGGAACACAGGCATTCTAATGAAACAGAAAAGTAGCCATTTGCGAAGGAGACCCGAGAAAGCAAAATATCAGCATCAAGTTTTAAAAGGAAAGGCTGAAACGTGCCCAACTCTTCCCTTCAATCATAAATGGGCTGTGAAGAGGGAGAACAGCCGCAGACAAACAAGGTCCAAGGCAAAGCCCCTCTCAGACTCTGACCTAAGCTGCTTTTCTCAGGAAGCTTCTATTTCCTGCCTGCTTTGTTTGCTTGGAAAACTCCAAGGAGTCAGCCATCTGGAGTAATTAATTGTAGGGTTGAAAAAAAAAAAGTCCGAACCTGGGTAAACAAAGATTAGCAGGAAGATAGGAACGAGAAACAAAAAAGGAAGAAAAAAAAAATCTTATTTCAGTGGGATGAAATTGGGAACAAGATTTCAGGCAAAACTCTCTGTTGTCAATTAGCTTTTTAAGTGGGAGTCCTAAGTAGGCTCCAGCTTTTTAAAAAGTATTTATTTTTATTCTCTGTGCATGGATGTTTTGCCTGCATGTATGCATGTGCACTGTATGTGTACCTGGTGCCTTCAAAGATCAGAAGAGAGTACCAGAGCCCCGGGAACTAGGGTCATAGACACTGTGAGCCACCATGTGAGTGCAGAGAGCTCAATTCACACCCTCTGTCCTTCAGAAGAGAGTACCAGAGCCCCGGGAACTAGGGTCATAGACACTGTGAGCCACCAGGTGAGTGCAGAGAGCTCAATTCACACCCTCTGTCTGAAAGGACCACCAGTGTGCTTAACCCTGAACCAATTCTCCAGCCTCTGCATCTGGTTTTCGTGTTTTTGGTGCTCTCATGGAAGTCAGGGCCTTTGGAATGTTAGGCAGGTGATCTACCACTGAGCTACACCTGCTTTTATATTTAAAAGTATCTCAGGATGCAAAGGCAAGCAAATCTCTATGAATTCCATGCTAGCGAAGGCTACAAGGCAAGGATCTTGTTGATAGATAGATAGATAGGCAAACCCCACAATAAAAAAATAATAATGACAATTTTTAAAAGAAAAAGGCCTTTAAAAACAATTATTATTTTTTTTTAATAGTGATTCATGCCTTTAATTCTAGCACTCTGGAGGCAGAGGCAGACAGATCTCTGAGTTCAAGACTGGCTTGGTTTGTTCTGGGATAACCAGGGCTATTACACAGAGACACCCTATCTCAAAAAAACTGTTATAATAAGTTTAATAATCTGTTTTCCCTTTCCCAGCCCCAACTCCTGGAATGACAACTCCGAAACTAAAAATTTATCAAGAAATGCCTAGGCCATAAGCTTTGGCTCATTTCCTGACCAGTTTGTAACTTATTTAACTCATTTAAACTATTTTATGTCTATCATGTGGTTAGTTGTCTCTCCTTCAGTCCTGGCCCACTTCTTCCTTCTCAGAGTCTGGCTGAGTCTCCCTGCTGGTTTAGGTCAGTCTCACTGGTCTGTTATCCTCAGTCTGTCTCTTTTGGTCAGGCCCTTGATGCTTTCCTAAATCCCTCCTTTATATGGTCAGTATTTCCCAGAATCCTCTCTTCCTGCCAGTGTCTCACCTCCTATTTCCTGTTCAGCTCATTGGCCATCAGCTTTTTTATTGACAGGTAATGTTTATAAAATACTCTTTCTACAACAAACTAACAAACCCCCAAACAAACAAACAAAAAAATAGAGCCAGACATGTCTTTTAAAATCACAGCACTGTCCGGGAGCACTCGGGAGGCAGAGGCAGGCAGATTTCTGAGTTCCAGGCCAGCCTGGTCTACAGAGTGAGTTCCAGGACAGCCAGGGATACACAGAGAAACCCTGTCTCAAACAACAACAACAACAAACTAGTCCAAAGAGACTGCTTAGTCAGGTTTGTAGGAGCCATGCCTGTCAAAACAAGCCACTTGCTTCCCTTGTGCAGAATAGAAATCCCCCTGAATGCCTGTAACTGGTGTCAACCCATCCTGGTTTCTGTTAGGACAAAAGGTCCTGCCTTTGTAAGTGTTATTTGGGCTGAGGGGTTGCTTGAGTCTCTCCTCACTTTGAAACAACTGTTGCCTTCTAACTGCTGTCAACACGCCCCTCCCCTGGCATTCTCAGTGTTTCTGCTAAGAGCTGAATGAACTATTTCTCCAAACGATGCTGAAGTCCTAACTTTCCAGTACCTGGGAACCCAACCTTTTGAAGTTTGGAAAGCCCACATTGGAAAGCCCACACGGTCCAGTTAGCTTTCTCTCTGCTTACACCTGTGCATAAGATGTAAGCTCTCAGCTACTGCAGGACCATGCCTGCCTGCCCGCAGTAATGCTTGATGCTACAAAACTCCTGGACTCACCCCCTGAAACAACAAGCAAGCCTTGTTCATAGTGTCTCCTCACAGCAATAGAAAAGTAAAAGATAGGAGGGAACCAACGTCCACAATTGTCTTCAGACCTCCACGTACACATTTGTGTGCACGCCTAAAATATATGTAGAAAAAAAAAAAACAACGAGAAAACACAAAACCAAAACATTAGAAAAGATCTTTGAAGATGATTTCAAAATGAAGTCATTTAGGATAGGTCCCATTGATATACTTATTAAAAAAAAAATGATCGTTAATAGGAATGAATGGGAGCTGCAGAGGTGACTGCAGTTAAGAGCAGTAGCTGCTCTTGCAGGACCAGGGTTCAGGTCCCAGCACCCACATGACAGCTCACAACCAACATTTTTTTTTTTTAAAGATTTATTTATCCATGTAATGTATGAGTACTGTTGCTCTCTTCAGACACACCAGAAAAGGGCACCATGTGGTTGCTGGGGATTGAACATAGGACCTCTGGAAGAGCAATCAGTGCTCTTAACCACTGAGCTATCTCTTCAGCCCCTTAACAACCAACTCTTAACTCCAGTTCCAGGAGATCTTCTGGCCTCCTTGGGCACTCATGGTACTCAAATAGACAAAACACTTATATTCATAAAATAAGTCTTAAAAGATTAAAATAAAAAACCCTACAGACTGCTTCATGACTTTGTGTGTCACCCTTGCACAGGGCCACACTGAACCTTTCTGTGACCTTCCAATGTTAGTATGTGTGCCCTTGAAGCAATCACTCTTATAGTCTCTTGAAACTTTCAAGTAATTTGAACCCATTTGATCCTCACACCCCCTAAATGCCAGGATTATAGGTGGTCACTACCATGCCTTGCACAACAGTAAATTTTTTGAAAAAGCAAACAAACAAAATCGTGAGGACAAAATGTATTTTTCCAGTTGAGAAGAGCCTATGGTGGATCAGTGGGTGATCTTGATTCCTGAGACTGAGAACTGAGGTGGTGGTAGATGGTGAAGGCCATTTCAGGTGTGTGGGGATCCACTTCCCACTCTACATGGCCAGCATTTAGAAGTCAAGGAGAGGTGTCCACATCTGCAAAGTTCCTGGGAAATGAAGTAATGCTAGGGCTCACCGTACCCCTCACCCAGCTGCTCAGGCCTGGGAAGCAGCCAGGAGGTAGAAGGTCAGCTCAAGGGAGGGGGTGTAACTGTCCTAGGAACTTGGGCCTCCTGCACCCTGCTAGACTATTACAAAGGACAATGTCTTGGAAGGAGAATGGAATGTGTGCTGCTGGCCAGGGACAGAACAAGACGTTGGACCCTAAAAACAAGCTGGGAAATGATGTCCTTTCCTATCCAAAAATAATGCAGCTTCCCTTGATACAGTCACATTGGCTCACCAAGAAAGTAATGGCCAGGGCTGGCTATCTGGAACTCCAGTCGTAGAGGATCTGATAACTCTTTTGGCCTCCGTGGTTCCCAGTAGTGTTTGGTGGACCTACACACATACAGACAAAACCTCCCTACACATAAATCTTTTAAAAAGTAACAAATCAAAGTCCCCAACTCTTCATTGAAGGTAAGATCTGCTGTTAGCAAGTGGGGTCAATCATGAGACCCCACTATTGGTGGGTAAAATCCCTTCACATGTTTGAATTTGTTTCTTATGAACCTCTTTGAGGTAGATAACGTCAGGACTGTTAGTGTCCCCCAAACAGGAGGGGCCCAGCATGAAGGATGATCAGAAGAGTTTTTAGTTAGTTCTGGGAAATGAAGACAGATGTGGAGAAAAAACCCTCCCTTCTCCCTATGCATATCTCTGCAGGACAATTAATTAATCGATTGATTGATTTATTGACACAGGGTTTTTCTGTGTTGCCCTGGCTGTTCTGGAACTCACTCTGTAGACCAGGCTGGCCTCACACTCAGAGATCTGCTTGTCTCTGCCTCCTGAGTGCTGGGATTAAGGCATGTGCCATCATGCCTGGCTCAAGAATTGTTTATTAATCCAGTTCATGGGCAGTGTTCCCTGAGCTACTTTCTTGCAGGCCTTGAGAACATAACAGTGCATGGATCCTTTGCCTGGATTACAGTTGTCCTGGCTCTGAATTGTAACCCACAGTTTGCCCTTCTCTCTAGCTACAGCAGCGATCTCAAGCCAACTGTTATGTTTTGCTCCAGAGACCTGTTGTTTCCATGGCGATTAGTCACTTCCTGGAATGCACTGACCTGTGCCAAGAATACAACATGGTTTTATATTCTTGAGGTGTACATGAGAGGCAGACTCAGGTCAAGATCCAGCCAATTCTGACCTACATTTAAAATATTTCAAGCAAACCACACAATTCTTCCTGCATGTCACTATAAGAGCACAGTTTCTCTTGAGTTAATGAGGTTGGGAACTGCTGGATGCAGGTGCTGGGAACTCAACTCGTCCTCCTCAAGAGCAGTGTGTAGTCTTAACCACAGAGTCAATACTCTGGCTTCCTATGTGGCGATTTTTTAAGCTTTTTTCATTTTTATACATATATATTTGCCTGCATGCATTTAAGAACACTTCATACCCAAAGGCTAGAAGATGGTATCAGGATCCCTAGAAACTGTTGTACCATCGTGAGATGCTGCAAACTGAACCTGAACCCTCTGAAAGCTGCAACAACGTTTTTGAGTGAACTCTCCAGTTCCCATGCTCAACTTTTTTCGTTGAGATGCAGATGCTGGGGACTTGAACTCAGGTCCAAATGCTTACATTGCAAACTTTACTTACAACTGAGTCCCAGTGTTTCTTTGAACAATGTTCTAATGAGTTGAGGCCCTCATTAGTCAGCTTTCCTGAGTGATCTGTGCCGGTGGGGTGGGTGACCAGTTTGGGGAGAGAACTAGTTCTTAAGTGATGCTCACTCTCCTGTTTTTGGTTTTGGCTTTTACTTTTTTTGGTTTTTCCAGACAGGGTTTCTCTGTATAGCCCTGGCTGTCCTGGAACTCACTCTGTAGACCAGGCTGTCCTGGAACTCTGCCTCTACCTCTCAAGTGCTGGGATTAAAGGCGAGCACCACCACTGCCCGGTGACGGTCTTGGCTTTTTCTGATCTGGAACGTCATACCACAGGGCTTTCTGATCAGCCAGCTTTACCACGTGCTAAGCAAGTCCAGCTCACCACGCTGCTCCTTCACTGAACCTGCATCACTTGTACCCCTCCTCATGGCTATGGAGCAGAGTACAAAGAGTTCACAGTAGTCAAAAGGCATAGCCTACAAGAACACAGTAGTGTGGCAGTGCAGCCATGTCTACACTTGAGGATTCCTTTCCTGACTCTGCCATTCACTGCGTACTATGGCAAAGTTTTCTTATTAAAAAAAAAAAAAAAAAAAAATGTAACCAGGCATGGAGGATCCCTTAGTTTGAAGGCAGCCTGGCTACACAGTGAGACCCTATCTTAAACGAGCAAAAAAAGTAAGATTCGATAAACACTAGCATTCATCACAAGCAGGTTTTGGTAATACATAGCATAAACAGTTCCCCTGTAACAAAGAAAACCAGCTTACTCCTGAAGTCTAGGCATGGTCTTGCACCTCTCTGGAGCTTTTATTCCAGAGTGGGTTCAGAGCACCCCTGGGCTCACCAGGTTTGAAATGTAAGTGAAGCAGGGCTTGGAAATCTGCTGAGGCAGCCATCTTACCTGACCCTGCCGGGCTCTGCTGTAAGCTGATCCTATCAGCAAAGCCTTGATGTACACTGTTTCAGTTACTATTAGATACCTAAGCCCTCCAAACTGTGAACAGTTACCAACTGCAGGCCACCCCAGACTTAGTTCTCCAAAAATGTCATTTCTTTTTTTGAAAATTATCTTGCTAATATGACCCAGGCTACCCTCAAAATGCTTCTGCTTCTACCTCAGCTGGGATTTCTGATATACCCACTGTTGCTTGCAACTTAGTTATGTCATAGCACTGATCCAGCATTAGCACAGGGAAATAAAATTTTATCAGATAAAATTCTCACTGTAGTGAAATCCCAGCAGCCAGGTTTTCTCCAGTGAGAGAACTGTTTTTCCAGAGCTGGAGAGCTGGCTCAGCAGTTAAGAGCCAGTTGCTCCTTCAGAGGAACTAATCAAGTCTGGGCACCCACAATTTGATTCAAGGGGATCTGGTGCCCCCTTCTGGCTTCTGTTAACACTGCAGGAATTTGGTATACAGATACACATGTAAAATGTTGCTACATATGAATATCAGGAATTTTCCAATGAATTTCAAATAGTTTAGGCCCTATGAGATAGTACCAGCCTTCAAGACTGAATACCTTCTAGGACTCACGGGTGGGGGGTGGGGGTGGGAAACGGAACCTCTTAAGGGCCCTTTCCGGATATCAATCCTTATTAGGACACAGGAAAAAAACAAAACAAAACAACCCTCTTAATTCCACACAACTTCAGGCCATCTGTGAGGGTGGCTGTCTTTTCCAGACCCAAAGACTGACACAGAAACAGAGTAAGCCACAGAAAACAAGGTACTTAGAAAACACCACAAAGACAAAAAACTATTTAAGCAGTCTTTAATGAAAGCCACTGAGACATCTCTACTCCTGCATCTTCTCGATCGTTTCTTCCTTGTATTTGCCCTTCTCCTTTCCAACTTGTCGAGACTTGGCTTTCCTCTCCAGGATCTTCTTGCGATCCTTGTCCAGTTTTAGCCTGGTGATAACCACCTGCAGAAAAAGAAACAGCCCCAAGCTTTAAGCAGCCAGCTAGGCCCAATTAAAGGTCCCATTTCTCATTCTCTGAACCCAGGGTGGTAGATACCTAAACGTTTCTAAAAGCCTACAAATGATCATACAGCCCTGGAGCAGATGCTCAGAGTTTATCATCTATCTAGTTACACGCTGCACAACAATGAAGAACTGACACTGCATTTACCCAGAACTGAGCTAGTGGTGGGAAGCAAAAACCAAATCAACAAAACCATTAGAATTATGTTACAGAATAAGAATGTTCTTGCTGTTAAAGAGATACCTCACTTGGGGTGTGTGAAGTGGCATACATCTTTAATCCCAGCATCCAGGAGGCAGAGACAGGCAGACCTGAGTACCAGAAAAACAAATACTCAGAGCTCACTAAGGTGATGTGCTGGGCAGGAGAGGGCCAACAGACCCACTACATGTCTTTGATCTCTACGGGCACCACACACACAGGCAAACAAGTTGATGCACCATGACATGTACTATGTGGTGGTGGGAAAGGGCAAAAAGAAATCTTGGCACAATTCTGACACTGACATGTAGGTCTTTTGGCTTTTCTGCAGCTTGAACGTTGCACCAATGTAAGTCTGAGAACCCGTAGGTGGCTGTTATGCATATTACCTATACATTAAACAATCCAATCACAAACTTGGGGTAACGGACTTGAAAAGGAAGTCTCGGACAGGTACATATTATGGGATGCTCTATTTCGGCTTATGTAACCAGTTTATGGGATGACAACCTCAGCTCTGGTTTTGCTTTTTATTGCCTTCAGCCCATGTCATAATGGTGTTATTAATGGGCCCACTGATCACTTAATTACACTGAACCCACAAAATAAACAGGCCTGAAGCTCTACTCATCTCATACCCCCTCTCCCCAGAGGTTGGAGGAAAGGCATGCAGTGATGCTCAGCGCAGGACACTGATTTCAGTTAAATCCCAAATTTAAACACTGTGTTGCTTTACGATACATTTCTACAATACGGGCCACTCCAAAGCAAGTGGTTTCCTTCTCTCAAAAACACCCACCTTAGCCGGGCAGTGGTGGTGCACACCTTTAGCCCCAGCACTTGGGAGGCAGAGGCAGGTGGATTTCTGAGTTTGAGGCCAGCCTGGTCTACAGAGTGAATTCCAGGACAGCCAGAGAAACACTGTCTCGAAAAACAAAAACAAACAAAAAACCAAAAAAACACACCCACCTTGCTGGGGTGGATGCCCACATGGACAGTTGTGCCATTAGCCTTCTCTCGCTGAACTCGTTCAATGTAGATGACATATTTCTTCCTGTACACTTGGACCACTTTGCCAATCTGCTGGCCTTTGTAGTGTCCTCGAACAACCTGATTGCAAATTAAGAAAACCGTGAGCAAGATAAGAGTATTAACACGGTAACCCAGAGCTTCTGAACCCTTTACACAGTGTACTTCTAACAGACCCACACTTTCCCCTTTTTTGCATGTGTGTGTAGGGACAGGGTTACTAGGACTCAAATGCAGAACCTGCACATAGAAGGTAACCACTTAAACAGTAGGCTAAATCCAAAGCTTTTAGTCTGTAACGAATGAAAACCAACCAGGCCGTTCGCCTGTAGCAAAGGAAGGCTTGTTAGAAAAACAACTCAAACCAATCCTACCAGAGAAAGGCTTCATTTTTACTAAGTATTGTTAATAAGTATTAAGCTGTGCCAGGCGGGCATGCACACCTTTTATCCTAGTGCCGTATCTTATCTCTAAGTTCGATGTCATCCTACTCTACAGAACTAGTTCCTGGACAGCCAAGCACTACCTACACAAAGAAAGCCCCTGCATGGATTAAAGTGTTGTTTTAAGGACTTCTAGAACTTACCAATCACTAGTTATAAATTACAGCCACAAACAGACAGTCTCACCCCAACAGAACCACACACAAAAATTAACAATAAGGGTTGTGGCAGGACCAAAAAGCACGCTGTTTCCCAGTTCTTTCAAACATAAATGCAGGTCTGAGTAAATGAAAGAAGGCAGGGAGTCTATGTGGGAAGTCATTAGGATTTGTATTTGTGGAGGACTAGTAAACAGAATTGTTGAGGGGTTCCCCTCCCCCCCAATGATGGGAAAGTTCTATTCAGACTCGACTCACCAAGCAAGGAAACATACCTGGACTTCATCATCCTTTCGAATGGGCATAGACCGAACATTATACTTCTGTCTCAGCTCTTTGGAAAGAGGGGAAGACATGATCTTCCTCCGAATGTGAGAAGGCGCATTGAAATGCCGTTTGCGGTTCTTGCTTCGGTCAGAAGTCACGAAGGGATTGAACTTCATTTTGGCTAAAAACAACAAAAGACCCTTTAATGCTTCAAGTCTCAACCTGTTCCCCAAACAGCATCAGTTCCACTTGGAAAGCGCAGAACGTTCACTGGAAGATGTCATGCTTAGTTACTTCACACCTTCCTATCCCTGAAAAGATTTTTATAGGTTTTTCAAGGTGCAGACTCTGCCATTACTAACAGTTGTCTTACTTGACTTTCCAACTTAAGCATCCTGTGAGGGTCGGTCCTTTACCTTCTCGTTTACGGCCTCCGATGTTTTGCATTTTGCTCCCCACTTGAGCATGGAAACTAGGGCGATCTCCAAACCCTTCCAACTGGCGAGAGGGGTAACGGCACAGATGGTTCGAGGCTACTATTTAGTTAACTACACTTCCACAGGCCCCCGCCGGCCTTCGAGTCCACGAATCGGTTCCCTACCCCTCTCCAGCCCCGCGGTCCCTGGCTAGGAAAGACAGGGATCGAGCCCATCCCACACGTCTTGCTGGCTGATGCCGGGCCAGCAAGACTATCTCGGGCCCTCGGGACAGAAAGCCTCATTGCCTCGCTGCGGATGGCTGCGGATTGCCAGCGACAACCCGCCAAACACTCACCGGCTGCAATCCAGCGATGGCCGCAAAAGGAAAGAGATCTACACACGACTTCCGGTTCTGTAAGTTGACGCGCGTTCTCGCGAGAGTCTCGCAGCGACAGGGGAGAGGAGGTTGAGCGAGAAGAAACGAGGAATGGAAGGTTAGTGGCATCTAGCAGCTCGGAGGGGAACTGCGAGTGTTTCTGACGTCATCCCTCGGAGGTGTGGATGCTAGGCTTAATCATTCTCTGGGGCAGGCGGTGCTCGGGGATGAAGAGTGTTGCTTAGGGACCGTAAGGCTGCATAATGGAGGAGTGAGAGGATCTCGGGGACCTCACCTTTCCATTCCTGGGCTCCGGGCATGGCGCAAGTTCTACTTGTAGCCGTCGAGTGGCTGGGACCTTGGCCAGACGGTTACCTCAGTGACTTGACCCATTGGAGTTAGTCCTTACAATTAGCTCCAGCCAGCCGCCCCCACATCTGGGTAGGTTCTGACTACTCTGGGTCCTTCTCCGAAATTGGGATCATCCCTCACCTGGACGGTCAGAAATAGATCTTGGCTCCCTGATGATGCCAAGATTCTGGTTCAGATCACGCTTAAAGAAACATGGCGAGGACTCCCAGCGCAGACAGGTGTACCCTTTTTGTTTGTTTGTTTGTTTGTTTTTCGGGACAGGGTTTCTCTGTGTAGCCCTGGCTGTCCTGGAACTCACTCTGTAGACCAGGCTGGCCTCGAACTCACTGGTGTACCCTTTAAAAGTACAACTACGAACCCCTCCCGCCGGTTTTCGGTTCCATATCTGATGGAGGCAGGGGCAAGAGGGTCTGCTTCCCTGCAAATGGGTTCTGAAGCATCGGTTTCTGTAGAATGAATAATATAGACGGCATGCTGACAGGAGACATGTATTTCGTAAGACACAGGGAGCTTACGGAATACTAGGCACAGCACACTCTTCTACACCCTTCTACATTGCTAACGTCTTTATGCTGATGCAGGTGCACTGTCCTTAGTTTACCGAGTGGGTAACTAGCCACAGAGCAGTGACAGGAAGGTGCAAGGGAACACAGAACCTATGACTTCTAGTGGAGTCTAGAACCCATGAGGCTGGCACTCCAGCCCCCCAACCCCCGGAAACTATATGGCTCGGTTTGTAGGAACCTATTGTCAAGTTGAAGAGCGAGAAACCATACCTTTAAGGTTCAAAACAGAGTCATTTGTATTCATGGTTTTAAAATAGCGTGCTGTCAAATATTCTGTAAAAGAAAGAGTCCCAACTTTGTATGTCATTGAAAAATCGAAAGCTGAGTGTGCCAGCGCACACCTTTAATCCCAGCACTTGGGAGGTAGAAGAAGGGGGATCTCTGAGTTTGAGGCCAGCCTGGTCTACAGAGTAAGTTTCAGGACAGTCAGGGCTACACAGAGAAACCCTGTCTTGAAAATCAAGAACAAAATCAACACCCCCCCCCCAAAAAAAAAGGAAAGAAAGAAAAGAAAAAGAAAAAAAATGAACAAAATCTGCAGCAATTCTATCCAACAAATGCTTATGGTACGGCCTTCATGGGCTAGCCTTGAACACTGGAGTGACAAAATAATTCCAGGTCTGTGCTTGCAGGGAGTCATGGTCCAAGAGGAGAGATAGGTATGGGAAGCAGCAAGTTTCAGATCACAGGGAGCTTGAGCCAGCTTCCTTTAGCTTTGGGGTCAGGGAGATTTGTGCGGTGAGGTCACCCTTGAGGGAGTTTTGAAAAATGTTAAAATTAGCTCCACGAGGCAGCGGGATAGCTTGACGAGGCAGCGGGATAGCTTGACAACGGTTGGAGGTGGGTGGCAAATGGCATTTCCCAGGAACTAGGCTCTGTGGCATTTAGAGGGAAGCCCAGAGCTCACGGGGCCATAGCGAGCTGCCCACAGCTCCTGCCCTCCTCCGTTTCCTTCCTCCTTTCCGACTCATCAGCTTGCTTTCAGGAAAAGCATTTTTTAGTTTCCTTAGCGAAATCTCTCCCCTTCCAGGACTCCCCTCATTCTCTGGGGACACCCTGCACTGGCTCGTGCCTCCTTGGTTCCCCCAGTCAGCTGATTCTGAATCATCATCAGAATGAAACCCTTAGCTCAGGATTTGGACAGCACAGCCACTTCATACAGCGATAAGATTGTTAAACAAAATTACAGTGATATAAATTGCCAGTAGTCTAGTTATGGTCTGCTTATCTCGCCAGTGTCTGTTGGCTGTCTGCCTCACATCCGTCTCTGCCTTCTAACCTGACTGAAAAAGATCCTTTATTTATTTTAGTTTTCCAAGACAGGATCTCTCTGTGTAGCTCTGTCCTGGAACTCACTCCATAGACCAGGCTGGCCACAGATCTGCCTGCCTCTGCCTCCCAAGAACTGGGATTAAAGGTGTGCACCACCACTGCCTGGCTGAAAAAGATCCTTTAAATCAACCCTGTAGGGTCATTTTGAAGCCGGTCTTTGTGAAGCTGAGATGCATCAGAGCAGGGATTCCCTTCCACCCCCTATTTCACATCTAAATTGAACTACACGTGTATAAGTGTGCATTACACAAATTTTATTTATTTTACTTTTTATGTAGTGCTTATCTTTTATGTAGGGCTCCCTACTAAGTTCTGTGTCCATTACGGACGGTTGTGAGCCACCATGTGATTGCTGGGAATTGAACTCAGGACCTGTGGAAGAGTAGTCAGTGCTCTTAACCTCTGAGCCATCTCTCCGGCTCCTAAAACTTATCCTCAGTGTTGATTATTCTTCAACTTCATTTTGTTTATTTTTCTTTTTGGTACTGAAAATTGAACCAGGTCTATGTCCTGCTAAGCTCTTCCTCTACCACTGAGCTATCATTCCAGCCCTCTATTTAGTTTTTGAAGAAACATTTGCTTGACTTAAAAGTCCAAAAACATAAAGGCAAAGTGAAGTCTTCCACCCCATTAATTCCTCTGTCCTTTTCCCAGTTAGTCTGTTATTAGGGTTGTTGTTGTTGTTTTCTCCAGGTAATGCACATATGCACAAATAGGAAAATATTTATTCCTCTTTCTACAGAAATCCTAGTGTCCAGAACCCAGAGTTCTGTGCCTGACTCATTCCCATTTGTTGCTACATCGTTTAGTCCTCTTTGGGACCTCAGGCCCTGTATCTCAAGGTTAATAACTAGCTGTTTGTTGATTGCCACTTAGGGGTTTTCTTATCCTTTGTTATTACAGATAGGACCACAGTTATATAATATTGTGTGTATGTCACCAGCCATCTAGACAGCTGTACCAAGGAGACACATTTCCAGAACACAAATTGCTGGGCCAAAGTGGAAACTTTGAGAGATAATGTGTCCAGTGTCATTGGACAGCTTTTAAAAATCTGCATTTCTAGCCAGGTAGGAGTGGCACACATTTTAAATCCCAGCACTTGGGAGAGAGAGGCAGATCAGATCTTTGAAAGTTCAAGGCCAGCCTGGTCTAGAGTGTGTTCCAGGACAGCCAGACTACATGGAGAAATACTATCTCAAAAACAAACCACAACCAAACCAAACCAAACCAAACCAACCACAACAACAAAATTAGAAAACAACTATGCATTCTCACTAACAGTTTGCCTGCCCCCCTGCCTCACTGGCAGAACAGGATTTAATAAGCTAACAGGTAATTGATGGCAGTGGTTTTGATTTATATTTCTTTTATAAATAAGTCTCAGGGTCTTAGGGACTTTGGGAGCTGTATATTCAGTCTAGAGAATCACTCTAAAGTCTACACACATTGCAAAGGTCTCTGGACTCTGAGAAAATATATACTTTTATTTTAAAAATGGCTGTCCACCTTTATTTGAAAATGAAAGAAGTAGACTTTACAAGTTACAGCTGAACATGAAAACATCACAGATATTTTGGAAAAGCTTCAGCAAACACAACAGGAAGGCTTTGAATCAGTTCCCTAGAACTGATTAGCACAGGCTAGCCAAGGCGGACACAGACACACAAGTCTGCAAAGTTCCTTTTGTTTTTTATAATAAATATCCCCCCCCCCCCCAATCTACCTGTTCCCTCGGCATCCTCACAGCACCTGTGTTCTCTAGTCCTAAAAGGAGTATAAATCCACTGATGGGCACTTGAAAGCAACAGCCACTTTGTCGCAAACATCCCTTGTTGGGTGAGGCTCTTCTCTGATGGTCCCCAGATGTCAACTACGGCAGACATCCGAGAAGTAGCTAAGAGCCGCAGTGTTATTTCCTTCCACAAAGATAGCAAACTTCTGTGTAGAAGTTGTGGATGGGCTCAGCTACTGGCACACCTTAGATGCCAAACCCCTCCTATTTGTGACAGTAGCTGGAAGTCCCAGGTGTTTTCAGTGACAAAGGATTAGCTTCCTTGAGGACTTCCTCAAGAGAGACCCACTCTGAGGCTTTCCTTATAGGTGTCGTCAGTGAGGTACCCAACCACTCCAGGGTGCAGTGCCTGGCTATCAGCATCTGTTGAGACAGCTGACAAGCTCAGCTGCTTTCTTCCCCGCCCTTCCTCACCCAGCTCAGTCTTAGAGAATCCACCTGGGAAACTGGCCCGGCTGGTGTGGCTTCTAATGAATGGTTGGATCATGAGGAGGTGGACGTGGCAGGGAGGAAGGTGGGAGCCCCCAGGGGTTAATTTGCTCACATAGCTCTCAGCTGACTCAAGTCTCACCTGGAGGGTGTCCCCTCTACCCCTTGTCTTCTATTTCACCCCTGAGGACCCTAAGACATGAAATCAGGTCTGCTCCTTGGGCCTGGCAGTTTATAGAAACCTCTGAGGCTGTGGCTGTTCTGTCAACAGCAGCCTCTTTCACGAGTGTTTCCTGTTGTCATGACTACCCAGAAAACCCTTTCTCTGTTGTCCTCCCCCCTTCCCCCACCTCCCATCCTTGGCTAAAGCTTCTGAAATCATCATCTTCCTCTTTCAAGATGATGGGTTAGTGATAGGAACACTTAGCAGTGGGCTGCCTGAGGTTCGTATATGAGGCTAAGATGCTGGCAAGCTGGGGCTAGGACCCTGTATCAACTTCTGTTTCTTCCTGGGGCCACTGTTGAGGCTCCTCTGTGGGCAGGAATTCTGACCTGGAACAGGCCTTCTGCTGGGCTCCCACCTGGCAGGCCACGAGCCAGCAAAACTTCCTTGTGCCTAGGAGGTCTACCTGGCTGCAGGTTGGTAACTGGGCAGGTAAGGTTTATGACTCTGTAGAGCAGTGGCCACCCAGCTTCTAGCTTGTTAAGTTCCAGCCTAGAGAAGGGGTGTTTGTTGGGGATACTTATGGGGCCACAAATGGGGAGCTGGCCGTTCATTGCTAGCCTTGGAGTATCTCTGTCCCTAGCCTCTCCTTGTACCAAATCCCTCACTGACAAGAGATGAAAAGGGTGGAGACAAAGCCTTCCAATCTGGCCCCACCTGTGTCCTCTCTGAGTCCAGAACCTCCCTCTGCAGCTTGATTGTACCAGGTCTACACTAGGACCCTCTGCCTTTTCCCAAGCAGTGGCCAGCACAGCATGGAGCACAGCTTAGATACTGGACCTTGCTTCCCTGTCCTCCGCATGCCGCCACTCAGGCCTGCTTCCTCACCAGCAGCACCCAGGGCAGGATAGCAGCTACCACAGCCACCACGGCGATGAGGGTGATGAGCAGGAGGGCCCGAGACCGGCAGCAGAAAGAGCGGGTGGCCCTGGGAGTGGGGGATGCCTCAGATATCTCTGCCAAGCTGCGTCGGGGCAGCACGCTGTCCTGTTCCCCCAGTGGCATCCCGTGGCGACTGATGATAAAAATCTGTGACTCTCGGGGCAGGCTGGGCAGTAGGTCCAAGGGGAGCTGAGCCCCCTGGCTTGGTGATTGTCTCCAGACCTGGTGGGAAAGAACCAGGGGGTTTGTGTGTCCTCCACAGTCTGGTGAGGGCATGGAGGGCAGACCCACAGGCACAGCCAGGGTCTGTGAGCTCTTGTCCAGCATGGAAGGCCAGCGGGAGCTCTTCTTGCTGAGGAAGGTGACATAGCGGCAGATGGGGCAGACGATAGTCCTCTGCACCTGTCCATCCACCCGGGTAGAGAGCAGGTACTTGACCAAGCAGTCATGGCAGAACACATGGCCACAGCTCAGAGTCCGGCTGGCGCCCTCCAGATCCCGGAACTTCTCATAGCACACAGGGCACTCGCTGCCTGAGCTGTCCTTGCTTCCCCCTTCTGACATGGCCCCTCAGAGACAACAGGCCTCAGCTGGGGGATGCAAGAGTGAAGGGTTGTGAACATCTGGGAGTTTCCCCTTCTTCCCCCCCTCCCCCCCCCCCGACTCCCACTCACATCCCGCCTCCACCTCTTTTTTTCTCCTACTCTTTCCTTTTATTCTGCTTCTCCTCAGAGGCCTACCTGGATCAAACTAAGATGTAGAGCCTAGGATCCACAGAGGAGTTGTACAGACTCTCCTGGGGCTGGCATCAGGAAACAGGTTAGAGATCCCAGCAGTGCTAGGCTTGGGTAGGAAGTGTGTGGAGTGTGATGGATACCTGACGCACCTGATGCCTCACCACAGCTATGACAAGCACTGTTGATGTTGCCAGCTCACCTCTTCCTGCTTCAGTGCTGGACCTGGCTCCCATGGCAAACGAGGGCTAAGGAGCTCCATGGCCAGGTGCACAGGCAGCTCTAGTCAGTTTGGCTCTACACTATAAACTACATGTACTGTTCTTCAGACTTCCCTCCCATTAGGGCTTGGCTGATTTGTCTCTTATCACCACTTCCAAGACTGTGTTCTCAGTGGCAGTCATAGCTATAAAGCAATTAAAAAAAAAAAAAAAAAAGCTCACAACATACACATGAGAATGCCTGCCGGGCTGTGAGGAGTCACATACCAGCCATGGTCAATCATTCTTCAGAGTCTCCTTATGTGATGGCTCGAGGCTCTCAGAAGGTTCTGATTAACCTCAGTAAAAGTAGATTTTCGTTCTTGGAGGATGTGTCTGGTATTTTGGAAATGGGCAAAATCCCTGGTGAGAAGATAAACGAGAGGTCCAAGTCATGATATTGTTTGAAATCAAAGCTACAGAGTCTCTCTGAAAGTGTGCAGTGGGTTTCAAACTGATCTGAGAGGAAATGGGAGAGCCAGCAGTTCTCTCAGCAGGATTGTGGGTGACTTGGAAGGGGAGCAGCTGCTTGGATGATGGTAAATCCAAGTCTTTGCATGGACTTGTCTCTAGAATCACAACTCTGTAGCCTAAACTATCCCAAACAGGATGTTAAGAAAGAACCAAAACTCCTATAATTGATATATGGTGCCATCAGTGACAGTGACCCCAAGATCCACTGTGGATGGTATGGCTGCCCTGAGAGCTAACAGGTAGCATAGTAGGACAGGATTGGCTAGCAGGAGGAAGAATCTATAAAGATCATGAATCTTCTGGAATCACTCCCCTTCCCCTCAATTTGTTTACTTAAAAATCGCCTTTGTTGAATTGAAAATGTCCTAACTCTTAAAAACTTTAAAAAGAAAAGAAAAGAAAAGGTGGTGATGATGATGGGACCGTAGATGCAGTCCAAAATCATTGTAGAGATTCCACTGGTCTCTGAGGTGGGAAATGGGGGTCAAGTTCTCAGATGGTAGAACTGGATTGAATCCCTACCTATGACTGTTATGGCTATCTGTTAACTACCTGTTAACTTGATGGAGTCTTCTAGCCCTCTGAGGTTGAGAGCTGCGCATGGTGGCCTACAACTGTGATACAGTGAGTTTCAGCACAGTCAGGGTTCCATAGTGGGACCTTGTCTCAACAAAGCAAAGCAAAGCAAAAGGATGCAGTTGACAACAGCACCACGTTCCTCCCAGGCGGCCTTAGTGAGTGGAGAGTATGACAAGCAGGAAGTGCTCGGTGACAAGGGAGAGAGTCACTGTTAATACAGGCCAAGTCCTCTCTTTTCTCCTGGAGGGGACCTGGAGATCCCTGCCAGGCATCTCAGACAGGATGACAGTAGACTAGGTAAGTGGTGGGCAGTGCATGCATCAGGACAGCTGCCAGATTCTTAGCTTAGTTTCCTAATAGACATCCAAATAGACCTGAATGAATGGGCTGCTATCAGGACGGTTAAAAAAAAAAAGGTAACCATCAACAAACTGTTCCTCTGCATTGTGTAACTCCCCAAGAGATACAGGAGCAATCAATCCCCCGTCCATCTATCCACCATCAGATTTTAACAGCTTTTTGCCATGTTCCTGCTGTTTGCCAAATACTAAAACTGAACTCTAGGGATAAAAAAGTAGCTACAAAATCCTTCATGAAGCCTAATGGACATTTATGACTTTTTTTCCCCCTATTTCTTGGAAACAGGGTCTCATGTAGCCCAGGTTGGCCCAGAACTGGGCTATATAGCTACAACTGACTTGACCGCTTAGCCCTCCTGCCTCTACTCACAACATGCTGTGATTACAGGCGTGGACCACCGTTCTTGGCTACAAGGGTTTTTGTTTTGTTTTGTTTTTGTTTTTGTTTTTTAAATAGATTTTTAAAAAGGAGGATTGATGATCATTACTGTAAGTTGTTTGGATAACTGAGAAATGAGGCTCGAGACAGGTGAGAGAGCAAATTTGTTTGTTTGTTTTTGTTTTTTGTTTTGTTTTGTTTTTTGTTTTTGTTTTTCGAGACAGGGTTTCTCTGTGTAGCCTTGACTGTCCTGGAATTCACTCTGTAGACCAGGCTGGCCTCGAACTCAGAAATCCGCCAACCTCTGTCTCCTGAGTACTGGGATTAAAGGTGTGCGCCACCAATGCCCGGCTGAGAGAGCAAATTTGAATAAAAGAGCACCAAGAGGAAGGCAGGGTTCCAGTATCAGTCAAAATGTCTAGTTTTATAAACTAGTACACTCAGCATTATAGGTGGGTGAGGGTGTGTGTGTGTGTGTGTGACTCAAGGTCACCTGGTAGTGGTGGAAAGAGAGGAGAAAGATTCTGTGGGTGATGCAGAGGACATTATTAGACCTGTTGAGAGACTGGCTGAGTAGATGCTAGCCAAGTCAGAAGTCATGCTAAGGCTGATCAGGGGAGGAGGAGCTTTGTTTTCTTCTCTGAGTTCTAGGAAAAGTCAAAAGGCAGTTCAGGGAGTGTCTGAGACATTCTGGGTTACTCACCAGGACCTCTCAGTTTCAGGCACCACCCCCTTCTCAACTTCATTTCTCAGTGTTTTCCAGACCCCCCCTTTCTCTCCATGGGGAACCTGACTCTGTCTTGGGAGCTGGGGTGTGGGAGCACAGCACATGATACTAGGAGTGTGCTGTTGGGGCACCGTCTGGGTAAGTGACATTGTAAGGTGTTCTAGACCAATGACACCCACCTTGGAAACTGGGGAAGAAGAGAACTGGGGAGTCTTCCTGGCTAAAGTGAGACCAGTGTTGAGCTAATAATAAATAATTACAACAGCGGCCATTTATTGAACACTAATTACGTGTTTGGCACTCGGAATCCCTTCCTCACCAAATCCTGACAACAAGTTTGGGAGGTAGGTATTATCTCCATTTTACAGACAAGGGACCAGAGACTTCAAGTAAAGAACTTCGTCAAAGTCATAATGTTAGTATAGGGAAGACTAGGACTAGAACTCGGGGCAGCCTCGCTTGACACCCCATAGGATGTATTGTCATCTCTACTGGGGTTCAGATGGGCCTCCACGGAGGACCTTTCAGACTTTAGTGAGAAGAATAAATGATACATCCCCAGCAGAAAGGGAATACACCACTTTCTGGAGTGCCCTTAAACAGGGTTGTCCCTCTGGCCACTTATGAAGTGAGAAGGCAGTGGTTAGCTGAATGCAGCCAATCTCATGAAGCTCCTGTACCCATGGTTCCTTACAGGAGCATCATATCTCCAGGCAAGAGATGAGGAACAGGTGTCACCCACCCAAGGACCCCACACCCCGAGACAGAGTGCTACTTCTAGACATCTGGGGTTCTCTCCCAGAGCCCTAGTGCAAGCCAGGCAGTTTCAGCCACAGCTGCTTCCCCACCCATAAACGACGCACACATTTGCTATCTTTCTCCTTTCTCTCACACATTATTCCAGCTTCAGTTCACAGCATTGCCAGAAGCCATCCTCCACCCCAGCCAGCACCCCTCCCCCAACACACACACTTTGGCTGTACCTGAGAGAGTGGTGTCTGGTCTTTCTACCCAAGGCCTCCACAGATGGGAGCCACCCAGCTGGGCTGACAGCTGCTGTCACTGTGCCGGCTGTGGAGGCATTACCTAATGACTGAGCAGGTCGGGAGGACAGCGCAGGGAAGTGAATGCTGCCCAACCCGTTTGAGGCCAGGAGGCTCTTGGTGCTGCCCAGGGGTTGGGCAGCTGCTGGAGTCAGGTGATCCAAGTGAGGATGCTAGCTGAGGAGCCCTGGCCTGAATCAGAGGGTCTCACTATAGAAGCAGTAACTCAGGGTCCACTAAGTCTTCCCTGGTCATGGATTTCCCCATCCAACCATGGGAAAACTATACATAGGGATCCCTGTCTTTGACAACATGAAGAGTAAACGGGCCAATAGGTCAGAGCCTAAGTGGGCTGTGGCACCCAAAGTCCCACACTAAGTTTGGTGTGATGTGCCCATGTACAACTGTTTTTCATTAGAGGAGCTTAGTGTGCCAATAGATCAACCACTACCAGTATAAACATGCATAAGTTGGTTTGGGGAATGACTTTGAATGGTCTAAAGTATATTTGGACAACTGTGATCCACAAGATTAATTTTATATTTCAAAATAGCTTGTAAAGTACAGGATTTTGAATGTTCTCAACACAGAGAAATGTTTTATCATTGATATCTGAGTTTATGGATATGCCAGTCACTCTGATCCAATCATTAAAGACTATATACATGTGATGAATGCCCCACACTCTACCCTTTACATGTGTACAACTGAAAATTTAAAAGTTGTTAAAATAATATTGAGGGGCCACTGGATGGAAATCAGTAGGTTAAGTGCTTGCTCAGCATGCATAAAGCCCTGGGTTTGAACCCCAGCTCTGTATAAACCAGGTATGGTAGCATCTGTCTGTAATCCCTGCACTCAGAAGGTAGAGACAGAAGGATCAGAAGCTCAGGATCAGCCAGGGAGTGGTGGTGACACCTTCAATCCCAGCATTCCAGAGGCAGAGGCAGAGCAGGCTGGTTTATGTGTGTTCAAGGCCAGCCAGGTGTACGGAGTGAGTTCCAGGACAGCCAGGGCTACACAGAGAAACCCTTTCTGGGGTGGCAGGACAAGTTCAAGATCATCCTCAGCTACATGAGGCCAGTCTGAGCTACATGAGACTCTGTTTCCAAAAAAAAAAAAAAAAAAAAATTCTCTCTCTTTTTTTTTTTTTTGGTTTTTCGAGACAGGGTTTCTCTGTGTAGCCCTGTAGCCCTGGCTGTCCTGGAACTCACTCTGTAGACTAGGCTGGCCTCAAACTCAGAAATCCGCCTGCCTCTGCCTCCTGAGTGCTGGGATTAAAGGCGTGCGCCACCACTGCCCGCTTGCTTTGTGTGTGTGTGTGAAGCTGAGGCAGGAACTAGAGGCTAAGAGCACTTGTTACTCTTGCGGGGGACATGGATATGATTCTCAACATCTACATGGTAGTTCACAATTGTCCATAACTCCAGCTCCCGGAGATTTGATCCTCATCTGGCCTTGGTTGACACATAGAATAAATATGTACATATAGGCCAAACACATATGTAAAACAAAATGACTAAATCTAAAAAAACAAAACCAAAAACCAAAACCAAAAACAAAAAAAACCCAAAACCAACAACAACAACAAAAAAAATAAAAGTTGAGACAGGCCGGGCAGTGGTGGCACACTCCTTTAATCCCAGCACTCAGGAGGCAGAGGCAGGTGGATTTCTGAATTCGAGGCCAGCCTGGTCTACAGAGTGAGTTCCAGGACAGCCAGGGTTATACAGAGAGACCCTGTTTCAAAAACAAACAAACAAAAAAGTTGAGACAGAAAAAAAATACCGATATACACATACTGTCACTGTGGGACAGAGATTCAAGCGTCAGAACTGTCTGTAGGGATGACGTTGATACACAACAAAGTTTATAAGGAGAGACCTGAAGGGAGACACATCAAATCACTATTAGGAATCATTTTTTAGGGGAAATTAAACAAAACAAAACACCAAAAAACCAAACCCTGAATATGTCTTTGTTTCTTTCTTTTTGATTTCAGGAGGGCAGTGTAAGTGCCACAGAGCACTCTTGTGTGCTCTGATGCCTGGAGTCCAGAGGCCAGGATTCTCTCTTTTAAAATTATTATTATTTGGTGTACGTGTGCGTTGTGGTTGGGGTGGTGAGGGACACGTGCCGTGGCTTGCATGTGGTAGTCAGAGGAGAACTTTATAGGGCATGGGAGTGGAAGTCAGGTGTGCGCTTGTGTGGCAAACATCTTTCCTCACAAACCCAGCTTGCCAGCACGTGAATTCATGTTTCTTTTGTGATCGTAAACAACCAAGAATAAGGGAGAATCCAAGGTGAGGGAACAGAAAATATTTTGGGGTACATTCCCTCTCAGCTCTCAGGAGGTTCCCCCAAAGCCATTTTTTTTTTTTCCTGGAAGAAAGAGAGAAAAAATCACTAGACACAAAGCATACTAACATGTGTGTAGCCCATGGCGTGACCATTCTGCCCCGTCAACCACCGTCCTGTCTCCAGGGGCATTTTGCTCTCAGAGGATGACATTCCAGGGCATCTGGAACACTTCAGCTGGGGATACATGTCTAGGCGGGTAAGCTATCATGGCAGTCTCTCATGCTTTTTTTCTGGGAGCTCCAGGTAGCCCCAGATTTAGTAAATAAAATCACAATATAACTAATAAATCTGGCTTTCAGGTAGACACTTATTAGAAAATAAGTACATATATACATATACATATATAATCTGTAACCCAAATTTAGGCACTTACTTGAGAAGCTAAAACAGAAGGGACATAAGTTCTAGGCCAACCTAAGCAATTTAGTGAGAACTTGTTTCAAGGTAAAAAGTCAAAATGTCTGGGGATACAGTTCAGTGGTAAAGGGTTTATTTATATTTAGCATGTGTGAGGTTTTCAGTTCAAAGGCTGGTGCCACCACAAAAAACGAGTAAGATAAAATTGCCAAGTTCTCAGATCCTTCATCAGTGTGGCTTTTAACTCTGTCTAGGGATTTCTGGGGGTTCCTAAGAAATACCAGTCCCCACCGTGTCTCCCAAGGAGGAGACTGAGTCAGACTAGGTGATCCCTGGAATCTGACTTGTGTGATTTTTTAGAATGATTAGACGTTCCTAAGTTTCTTTCATATCTTTCCATTTGGACTTCTATGGAGCTTGACTTTGAAGATGACCCTTAAGAGATAAATAGTTATTATCATACTCTATCATGGTGTACTTCTTATGTCCTTACTGGTAGTGACTAAAGGGAAAAAGGCCAAGTTGGGAAACTTAATCTGTCAGTGCCTTGGTAGCTTCACTCATAAAAAAATGGGGTAATAGCACCTATTCCATAGGACTGTTTGGGTAATGATGTGGGTGATCCATGTAATCTGCCTGGAACAACACTGGTTTGTGTAAGGTTGGGGAAGCCAGGAGGACATGAATACCTCTGAGAGCCAGCGTCTGGGTCTGGTCTTGATCAGCTCAAACACGATTATTATACTTAGGTGCCTCCTCGGCAGCCTGAATTATGGGAGAAGAGTTTCTAGCTCCAGAGGGATGGAACAGTCTCTGCTCTGGACAGCTATGCCAGAGCGTTGTCTTCCTTTCTGGAGCCAAATTGGATGTGCTATTCCAGGGTCTCTGAGGCACTGATCTGTTCTGGAGAAGAGGTTGCCCAAGAGTGGGTGGGTCTGGAGCCTTCCTTGGCTCCTTGGAGATAAGACCTACCTTAGAAGCAGGGTGTGAAGCTGCCTGTCGCTCAGGTGCAGGAGGATCACAAGTTTGGGGTCAGACTGGGCCACATGAGACCCTGACAACAACAAACAACAAACACTTTTCTTTGAGAGACATTTTTTGTGAAGGTAAAAGACTTCCAGGCTGAAGAAGAATCCCAGACAAGCTGGCTGGCCACTTGCTAAGTATAGGTACAATGTCTGCATGAGATGAACATCTGGACAAGGGACAGAAGTTCCCAAATGCCAAAATCCCCTGGAAAACTGATTAAGAAAACAAAGCCTCAGGCCTTGGTGAAGGACTTAGCAGATGCTAGGAGAAACCCAAGAAGCTATATTCTATATTTATCTTTAAATATTGCTAGGATTGATGGACAGATTCATGATCTGCAAAATAGTGGGTACTGATAGTTGAGCCAGGCCTGGCTCATCTGAGAATTTCAATCTCGCTATACTAAGGTTTTCAAAATAGATATTGACAAAAGAACATATCCAGAGGATTCAAAAGTGAGGAATATTAAGATGGCAGCTATGGTGTCTTCTCGTCCCCCATGTGGCTACTGCCTTGCCACCCCTTCACACACATTGATAGGTTTGTATATAAACCTCAGGAAATAACAAGTGTTAGTGAATTGTGGGTAAAGTGGATCCCTTGTGTCCTCCTGGAGCAATGCAGAATTATGTGGTATCTGTGGAAAGTCTGTAGCGATTCCTCAAACGCTTAAACCCAGAATTACTTAGCAAGCCCTACTAGCAAGTCCTCTCCCAGGGATGTAGTCAGAAGGTTGATGGTGCCAGAGAGGTAGCTTAGTTGGTTAGGAGTGGGGGTGTACTGTGCAAGAGGCCCTGGGTTCAGTCCTTGACAGTGCTCGAAACCAGGCACCTTGGCACACGTCTGTAATCCCAGCTCTCCATGGTGGGAGCAGAAGGTCATGGTCGCCTGAGCTCTCCCAAGCACAATGGCTCATTGGCAGAACAAGGGATGGTTTTCATCCTCAGTTTCCCTCTTCTGGGTCCTGGGCCCACTTAGCCCAGCCTGACAGCAAAATGCAGTAACCAAAACAATTCTGTTCTCAAAGTGGCTTCTGTCAGACAGTCTGAAGTTTCAGTTGTTGAGGTTTTAACAATTGAGGCCCACTGGGTGTGGTGGCACATGTCTTGATCTGTGAGTTCACAGCCAGCCTGGTTTACAAATCGAGTTCCAGGACAGCCAGGACTAAATAGAGAAACCCTTTCTCAAAAAAACGAACAAAAAATGTGAGCCATTTTATCCTTAAATACTTACTGCAGCCTTTGTCCTTAGCAGCCGTATTCCTTAGGAATATACATATTTTCCAAATAGTCCCAAACAAAAGCAAACATCCATGCCTTACAAATGCTTTGGGTCAGAGGAAGCAGACTTCGAAGATGCCATTACAGTCCAAGCCTGTGAGTTCAGGTTTGTAATTCTAATTATGTTGTCAATAAATGGTAAAATTAACACATACTTCTAGGTTAAAACAAACTCACGTGTCTGCCACTTAAAATCATTGTATCTACAGATCTGGGCATGTCCTGAGTTGGACCTGTGACTCAATGCTGACTGCATGAGACCTCTGAGATTAAGAGGAAATTTGACAGGGTCCTGGTGACTCAGGTCTGTAATCCGAGCATTTGGGAGGCAGAGACAGGAGGAACCAGGAGTTCAAGGTCAGCCTGTGCTACAAGGTAAGACCCTGTCTTGAAGAGCAAACACAGACAAAAACAAAACAACAACCCAACCAAACCAAAACCAACAACACGTCTGTGCTCCTTGTGGAGGAGTCCAAGGTCAGGTTTACATACTTGAGTCCTTAGAAGACAAAAACCAGCTTGGACGCCAAGAGAAACTAACAAGAAAGGCTTGTTTGTGTCCAGGGAAGAGGCTGGCCCAAGGGGTGGGGCACAGGGGAACAGGATAATGGCTCCAGCCTTTCCTCAGCCCACCTGAGTGGGGCCCTCCGATTCTCTGTCGCTCCCAGCAAAATGCCCAAGTGCAGGTGTGCAGGTGCTGGGACCAGTGAGTGACAGGTGCAGGAGCAAGCGCAAGGAGGTTTATTCTCAGGAACGCTGGGGTGGCAGCTGCTCCGGAGAAGCAGGACAGGAGGTAAGCCGCCTTTGGGGCAGGATTTAGATAGTTATTGCTCTTCACCGCAGAACCTGAATGCTCTCTGGCAGCCAACTGGGCTCAGCTTCTGAAGCAGGTCCAGCCGAGTCAAGGACAGTGTCAAGAGTTTAAAAACCACTTTTTTAAGTGATAAAAATAGCGCAACATTGAAAATAAATGTGGAAAATTCATAAAGACACAGACACAAAATGAGAACACAGGATGTGTGCCCCTTCTACAGAGAATTAGTCTTACCATTTTGTTTATTTTTCCAAGAGAAAAATACTACCACACATAACATATTGTTATGCTACAGTAACTATGTATTACATGCCCACAGATAATATATAATTACTTCTAAGATAAGTGGGGTCATATTGTATAAATTCTTGTAAGATCTAATTTTTTAAAAACTGTTGTCATGTGATCCCAATAAACATTCCTTTGTACCCTCATTTTAGGTTTTATTGTTTATTTATATTTGTGGTCCTGGGGAGCTGAGAGCCTCCTGGATGCTTGGCAGGAGTTCTGCCATTGTGTTAGCCAAGACCTTCTTCCAATTTTCTTTTCTAATAAAGTATTTTATGTGCATGGGTGTTTGCCTGCATGTATGTCTATGCACTACGTGTGTGCCTAGTGCCCATGGAAACCAGAAGGGGGCATCAGATCCCTGGGATTTAAAGCTAGGTTCTCTGATAGAACAGCCAGTGTTCTTAACCACTGAGCCAATTCTCTAGCTCCATTCTTTTCTCTTAAAAAACTTTTTACATTGTGTGTGTGTGTGTGTGTTTTGCCTTCTGAGGCCAGAGAGGGTATTGGATTTTTCAGAGCTGGAGTTACAAGCATATGTGAGCCATCTGAGGTAGGTGCTGAAATCTGAACTCATTGTCCTCATGAGAGAGCAGCAAGCACACTTCACTGCTGAGCCATCTCTCCAGCCCCTCAGCCATGATTTTTAATGGACAGTAGTAATTAATCTGATGTTAATTGATGTTCAGGTTGTTTCCTATTAGTCCCTGTTGCAACATTTCTCTGCAGTAATGTTTGTATTAAACATCTTGTGTTATTGTGATGTGTACTTACATGAAGCATGCACCAGATCTTCTGGAACCTTAGTTGTGGTTGTAGGTCTTGTATGTGTTATCAGCATCAATGCTCTTGCTCAAGGCACCACAGGCTGCTTGTATGGAATTCTAAGTATTGCCTTTTAACTCCCTTTCCTGGCTTCATTATTCTCTATGGTCAGTCTCTCATAGAATAGTCAGAATTACTGTTTTAAGAAGTGTGCATTTGCCGGGCAGTGGTGGCCCACGCCTTTAATCCCAGCATTCAGGAGGCAGAGGTAGGTGGATCCGAGTTTGAGGTCAGCCTGCAATACAGAGTGAGTTCTAGGACACAAAGAAACCCTTTTTTGAAAAAAGCCAACCAACCAATCAGCCAAACAAACAAAAAACCCCAAAACTGGGCTGGAGAGATGGCTCAGTGGTTAAGAGCACTGACTACTCTTCCAGAGGTCCTGAGTTCAATTTCCAGCAGCCACATGGTGGTAGGATCTGATACCCTCTTCTGGTGTGTCTGAAGACAGTGTACTCATATACATACAATAAATAAATACATATAAAAAAACACACTATGTTTTTTAAAAACAAAACCCCAAACCAAACTGTCTTAGTCAGGGTTTCTATTTCTGCACAAACATCATGACCAAGATGCAAGTTGGGGAGGAAAGGGTTTATTGAGCTTACACTTCCATGCTGCTGTTCATCACGAAAGGAAGTCAGGACTGGAACTCAAGCAGGTCAAGGAGCAGGAACTGATGCAGAGGCCAAGGAGGAATGCTGCTTACTGGCTTGCTTGCTTCTCCTGACTTGCTCAGCCTGCTTTCTTATAGAACCCAAGACTACCAGCCCACAGATGGTACCACTCACAAGGGGCCCCCCCCCTTGATTACTAATTGAGAAAATGTCTTACTGCTGGATCTCATGGAGGCATCTTCTCAACTGAAACTCCTTTCTCTGTGATAACTTCAGCTTGTGTCAAGTTGACACACAAAACTAGTCAGTACACAAACCAAACAAAACCAAAACAAAGAAAAAAAAATCCCAAAACCTAACCAAACAAACAAAAAGGAAGTGTGGATTTTATGACCTTTGCTTTCGTCATGAGAGGGTAGATTGTATCCTCAGATGTGGATGTCTTCTTTTTTTTTTTTTTTTGGTTTTTCGAGACAGGGTTTCTCTGTATATCCCTGGCTGTCCTGAAACTCAGATGTGGATGTCTTTTGAGAACAAGGTAAGAGATCTTCAACAACATACAAGCACACGTGCACATGCAGATGCACAAGCAGATGCACACAGCTGCTTTCATGCATCAGAAAGCAGTTGGCTTGGATAGTACTGTAGTAAACAGTTGTAGAGAGAAAGAAACACTTTGAAGTGAGGGGTAATCACTTCTATTGCTTTGACCATCAAGGAATTTGCCCATTTGCTTAGGAGACTTTGAGGCAAAACAGAAAATGGTCTAAATCCTTGGCAATACAGCAGAGCTTGAAAACTGGAGTCCATTGGCTGGCAAGATGGTTCAGTGAGTAAAGGTGCTTGCCACCAAGCCGAACCTGCATTCTATCCCTGGAGCATACAGGTATCCTCTGACCTCTGCATGCAGGCCATTCAAATACACTTTTAAAATGTAATTTAAAAAGTAGAATCCAAAAGCCAGGCATGGCGATGCACCCCTTTAACCCCCAACAGTCAGGGGGCAGAAGCAGGCAGATCTCTGAGTTCCTGAGTTTGAGGCCAGCCTGGTCAATAGAGTGAATTGTTCTGAGTCAGCCAGGACTACACAGAGAAACACTGTTTTGTGAGAGAAAAAAAGGAATCCAAGCTGGATGTAGAGGTGCACCCTGGCAGGAGTATCTTTGTGAGTTTGAGGCCAGCCTCCATCTCTCCAGCCCCTAATGTCTTTGACCTCTAGGTATGGAGTTTTTCCTGAGGTTTATCCACTTCTCCTGAGATGTATAGCTTCTATGGTTTAAAGTCTTTTCACCAGTGTTGCAAAATTCAGTCTGTAACTCCCAGCTTGTACTCCTGACTGCTTATTTGATTCTAATTACCATATTCAACCGTTTGCAGCATGCTCCATGTGTAGCTATGTGCTTGTCTACATTTCTTACTCTTTCTCTACTCTGATTTAGATTGAATATTTTATTTCCTACTGATCTGTCATCAAGTTTACTAATCCTCTTCTCTAGTCTATTTAGTTTTTTTTTTTTTTTCGAGACAGGGTTTCTCTGTGTAGCCCTGGCTGTCCCGGAACTCACTCTGTAGACCAGGCTGGCCTCGAACTCAGAAATCCACCTGTCTCTGCCTCCCAAATGCTAGGATTAAAGGCATGCGCCACCACTCCCTAGCCAGGCAAGCACTCTTAACTAGCCATTTCCCAGTCCCAAAGGGAGATCTCCAGGCAGAGAAATGACTCCCAGGAAAGCACAGAATACAGGAACAAATAACTTAAAAGAAGTAAATACAGAGGTCACATCGAGTATTGTCTTGAACTTTAATAAGTTTAAAAATATATGAAGAGTACCATCTTACCTGTCAATCACGATGTTCTTCTTGATTACTACATCATATATTCCTTAGACCTAGGAAAGTTTACAATTTAGTGCTTCAGATATTTTTAAGCTCTCTAAAAGTAGCATTAGGTGAGTATTGCTAGCTGTTATTGAAGATATTATTCATTACCATTTTTACTATTTTTTTTCAATTATTTAGTCATTTAACACCCTGATCGTTGCCCCCTTTTCTTCTGGTCCCCCCTCACGTAGTCCCTCTTCCCTTCCCCTTCCATCCCCCTCCCCTTCTCTATAAATGTGGTGGCTTCCCTTGGGTATCACCCTACACATCAAGTCTCTTTTTGGAGACAGGGGTGATTTCTCTATGTAGCTCTGGTGGTCTTGGCTATATGGAGATCTGCCAATCTGTTTGCCTGAACACTGGGATTAAAGGAGTACACCACCATGCCCAGTTTAAAACTTGTTGGAAGATTTATTTTATGTGTCTGGATGTTCTGCCTGCATGCGCGTATGTGCCCCACCTGTGTGCCTGGGGCCCTGGGAGGTAAGAAGACAGAAGGCATTGGATCTGCTAGAACAGGAGTTACAGTGGTTGGGAGCCACATTATGGGTGCTCCTTTGCAAGAGCAACAAGTGGGCTGCTCTCTCCAGACCCAAAACTAAGTAAAAAGTTTAAATGTCAGCTGGGCAGTGGTGGTGCATGCCTTTGATCCTAGCACTTGGAAGACTAGAGGCAGCTGGATCTCTGAGTTCAAGGCCAGCTTGGTCTACCGACAGTTCCAGGACAGCCAGGGCTACACAAAGAGACCATGTCTCAAAAAACCAAAAATAAATAAATTTTTAAAAATTGAGATGTCTTTTCCCGTTTGCATTCTTTCTGCTCTGAGTTTGTGTCTTGTATCCAGTTTTCTTTTGGGATGATTTTCTTACTGATTTTACTTTTTGAAACAGGACCTCAGTATGTAACCCTGGTTGGCCTGAAACTCTCTATGTAGACCAGGCTGGCCTGGAACTCTTAAGAGATGCTTTGGTCTCGGCCTCTCAAGTGCTGGGATTGGAGGCATGTGCCGCCTTGCCAGGCTCTTCCTGATTTAGACGGCTATAAACAAAAGGCAGCTAGGGACTTGTCCATGTGACTGCTAAAGAGTTTGGTTGCTGGGACCAATTTGACATCTTTATGTCTTTATTCTTAGTCGGAACACCAAGGTCGAGGTGTGTTACTACTTTGACTAGTCAGAAGGCTTTCTTAGCGAAATCTTAAAGCTTTTCGCGCTAGTTCAAAGGCCCGATGAACTGGACCGAATTGAAGATGCCGAGGGGCTAAGCGAATGTGGAGTGATCCACTGTTGTTATTTAGAGAGTAAGGAACTGAACCAGTCACTGGAAAAAGGAATGATGAATGGTGAAGAAGCATCAATAAACCCCGCGAGAAAGAGGCTAGAGGCAGAGCTGCTGGGTACCCTAGCAGAAATGCGTTACTAGAACCAGCAGGTGGCGCTCTAAAGACAGCTCTTAGCTATCCATCTTTCCATCCTAGTCGAAGGTCTTGTTGGCACATCCAGACTGTTGACATTGACCCGGGTCAATGGAGAGCTTCCTAGTGCTAGATTTTGACTCTGTTATATCCAGGGGTGAAATTCTCAAATCAAGAGCCCTGTGAGGTTTGTGGTTTTGTTTTCCTACGTTTGCTTTGCTTTTGGACGCCCCTACAGTATCACCAGTCAACTCAGTGCACACTTGTGGTGACCTCTAACTATGAAGAACATGCCCATTTTCTGGTTTTCTTGTGAAAATGTAAATTCTGGTTTTCTTGTGAAAATGTAAATTCTGATTCTGTAGCTGTTGGGTGGGGTCTGATTCTGCCTTTTAAACAAATTCCTTTTTTGTGATGACTCATGCTCAGAATTGAGTTTTGTGTGTGCTTGCTGTGCAAGGTCCTGTCTCTGCATCGAAGGAGGTGAGAGGGACTCACACCCAGGCTCTTCCTTCGAAGACTTTACAGCATCCAGGAGCGAACCTAATTCCATTTATATATTTGTTTGTTTTTGAGACAGGGTTTCTTTGTTCCTCGTTTAGCCTTGGCTATCCTGGAGCTAGTTTTGTAAATCAGGCTGGCCTCAAACTCACAGAGATCCGCCTCGGTGCTGGGTTTAAAGCCTGGCACCACCATTGTCTGGTTTCCTTTTATTGTTATTATTAGTGGTGTGTGTGTGTGTGTGTGTGTGTGTGTGTTGCATGTGTCTTCAGAGGCCACAGAGGGCTGAGCTGAAGATGCAGGGGGTTATGAGCCACTATGTGGGGGCTGGAAACTGAGCCTTAGATCTCTGGAAGAACAGCAAGGGCTCTTAACTGCTGAGCCATCTCTCCAGCCCTAACACAATTTCATAGATGCACGCAAATGGTTACTGTGAATCCATCAACCGTGTGTCCTTGGGCAATTTTTGTGAACTTGTTGGGTCTCAGTTTTTCAGATCTGTAAATGGGAACACCCTCGGCATTACAGAGTGTCTTGACATTAAATCAGAATAGGGTGAAACCCAGCACCGTGCCGAGCACACGGTAAAGCTCAATGGAGCTTGGAGAACGGAGCCAGATAAACAGTTCTGGTGGAGAGGTACACTGCAGGAAGCCAGGAGGGGGTCCTCATCAAATAGAGCCCATCTCAGCTGTCAGGACAGCAGTCATCTGAGAAGAAGGGGTCAGGGAGATGAGGGCAGAGAGCCAGGGGCCAGGTCTCTTGGTCAGCAGGTGATAAACATGATTTGAGGGGGAGTTGGGTTTAGCAGGCTAAGCAGGTTTCATCTGGAGGTGGAGACGATGCGTAGATGGAGGCCTCAGGCAGCTTGGCAGTTTTCAGCACATCTCTCTCTCTCTGTCTCTCTCTGTCTCTCTCTGTCTCTCTCTGTCTCTGTCTCTCTGTCTCTCTATGTCTCTCTCTCTGTCTCTCTCTGTCTCTGTCTCTCTCTGTCTCTCTCTGTCTCTCTCTGTCTCTCTCTCTCTGTCTCTCTCTGTCTCTCTCTGTCTCTGTCTCTCTCTCTGTCTCTGTCTCTCTCTGTCTCTCTCTGTCTCTGTCTCTCTCTCTGTTTCTCTCTGTCCCTCCCTCCTTCCCTCCCTCCCTCCCTGCCTCCTTCTCTCTTTCTCTTGTTTTTTTTTTGAGACAGGATTTCTCTGTGTAGTCCTACCTGTCCTGGAACTCACTCTGTTCAACCAGGCTAGCCTCAAATTCAGATCCACCCGCCTTTGCCTTCCAAGTGCTGGGATTAAATGTGTGGCATCACCACCACCTGACTAGGCACATACCTTTTCCCCGTCTTTCAGAGCTTTTAGGGATTGTGAGAACAGCTTTTAAAGCTTGCAAGGCGGCCTTGTCTTGCTTTCATGCAAGGTTTTGCCTCAACCTACAAAACCCTAGTCCTGTTGCGGTGGATTCCACAGCTCAGGGACAGCTTGTCTATGTACTCTTGTATGGATTTGTTTGACATGACCACAGCCATTTTGAGTCATAGCCACCACGATTGCCCCTGAGTAACTCAGGCCGGTTTTTCCTGTATGGTCTCCCAGCAAACCACAACTAGATAAAACCATTAAAGTCAAATATGAGGCTTTGAACAACCAGACCCTGACCCCAGGAATGCACCAGACTCTTTGATATTGTGTTATGATACACCAGGTGCATTCCAACCAGGATGAAGTCACTTTTGTCCCAGCCCATAAGTACACTCCTCTGACTCACATTGCCAGCTATAGTTCGTTTAACCGACACACAAGACTACTTCCTTACTAAGTCCTACAGTAAATCCCTCTCTGTAACTCTACAGGTCTGCCTATCTGTCTGTGGTATCCTGTCCCCTTGAGGCCAGCTCTCACAGTCTAGGACTGGGTTTAAATAGAGCCATGTTTCCATTGGATCGCCAAAAGCCACAAATTTTTACAGACTAACTTCTAGTACTTGCTGTCCCCTCCTAGGCACATAGAGACAAGTATGCACAATGCCCATCTTCTCTGGGCTAACCTTGGGAAGAAAGACACTCCTATGGGAAATGACTTCTCAGTGAAGCTCCCTGTTTTGTGTTGTTAACAACAGATAAGGCATTGCTATTTTGTTTTCCATTAGATGGACATTTGTACACTAAACATGGGCAGGCAGTAACTTTAACGTGTTATCAGTGCCCACTCTTATCAATGGTTCCGTCTCTATTTGGTAAGACTAATGGGCATGAGAGAACTTCGGTCACTGTGGAGGCAAGAGATGGGATGGTGCACATGATCTGATAAAGACTTAGGGAATGGACCAACCTTGGAAAGGCAGAAAGGGGACAATACTGACAGCTCAAGTGACTCACTGGATCTGGGGACTTATATGAAGCTAGTTATCATCCCATCTGAGCTGTAAATAATGCCAGGAGTCAGTACTGGTGTTAGCTCCAATTCCTAAGTGTGAAAACGAGGCTCAACGATGAAAAGTCTAAGCTATCTGACTTTAAGATTGTGTTCTCTTCTCTCTCTGTGGTTTGTTTTGATTTTCAGTACTGGGCACAGAACCCAGGGCCTTACACAGGCTAGGCAGGTAGTGTACCATCGAGCCACCCCCCCCACCCCCAATTTGAGCCCTCTCTTGTTGTGTTATTACACTGGCATAGACATAAAAGCATCAACACCTGTTCGTCTCCTTCACTAAATTAGTTAGACTGCTTTCTCGGGGACAGAGGCAAGCGGTGGCTGAGAGGACGAGCTCACACAGAGGTAGAGAGCCTTAAAGCACGAGCTGAGAAGCTACGGCTGGGGCTGGCATTTCTTACTCCCTTTGTCAAGCTCCCAGGTCTTGCTCAATTCCCCTGAGTAACAAGGCTGGCAGGGTTGCCTCACTTCTTGACAGCAGGCCCCAGCCTTCCTGGCTCAAACCCACTTCCTGCCCCAAGTCTCTTTTGTCAGACATGACTGAGTCTCATTCTTCCTGTTGACCTCTGCTTTGTCCCAGCTGGCCCGAGGTGGTCCCCACGTGCTGCTGTGAACCAGATCAGCTGAGGACCCAAGACTAGGTGCCTTGTGACTTTGGGGAATTGGAATGAGGGGAAGGGATGGGTGGGAGTCTGGGCCTGGCCTGAGAGACACCAGAGTGGAGGCTTCTGGTGTCTGAGGACACTTTCTGCCCATATGGTGGCCAGTTTGGACAAATGTCATTATGTCCTTGTGACACTAGGCCTAGATGACACTAGGCGTTTGCTATGGTTCCTTTTTCTGAAAACACAGTATCTTCCCTCATCTGGATTCTGATCACCTTGATTTGGTTTTTATTTCTTGGCTGCCTGCTAGTATTTCTTGGAGGGGAGGGGAGCTATTTGGGTTCAGACAAGTTTATCTGGGGCTGATGAAGAGACAAACAGGGTGAGGCAATGATGTAATGCTGGAGTGAACAAGTGAGGGGCTTGTTTTGAAGTCTTGGCTGCTTCTAAATCGATCAACTCTGATGGGCCAGCAGCCTCCTTCATTCTGCCTTGTCTACAAATGGCGAAGGTGAAGTATTTTTATTTTATTTGAACCTGTATTGAGCTTGTAGGACTATGGTTATAAAAGAGTTTCTTAGACTGTAAGGAGGTTGTATTTCTCAAGGCTTGGGGCTCTCTTTATTTTGTTTTCTAAATGGAACTAGACATACTTTTTCATGATAATATCTTATTTGATAAAATACAAGCTATATGTGCAGAGACACTGAAAATCTTTGTATATCCCCAACTATGAACACTTTGACACACAAACTTAGACACCTGATCTATTTTTATGTGTATGTGTGTATGTCTGTGTATTTTTATGTGGGTGTGTATATGCACACAACTGTGGGTTCCCTTAGCGACCAGACACTTGAATCCCCTGGAACTAGAGTAAAAAGATGGTTGTGAGCCTCCATGTGGATGCTGGGAACCAAACCCAGCCCTCTGCAAGAGCAGCAAGTTCTCTTAACCATTGAGCCATCACTCCAGCCCCCCAATCCTCTTTGAGCCATGGTCTCACATATTTAAGTCTTGGCTGGTCTAGAATTTGCTATGCAGACCAGGTTGGCCTTGGGTCTGTGATGATTTTCCTGCCTCTGCATTCTGGGTGCTAGAATCGCAGATGTGTACGCCTCGCCTGCTCCCAACAACCTCACCTGGCCTCAAAATACACATTCTTTTTTGGGACAGGGTATGATGTTGATTTTGAACCCCTGATTTTCCTGTGTACACCCACCCAGTGTGAGGATTACAGGCATGAGCCATCACATCCAGCTGACATACACATTTTCAATAAATTTTTTAATGTTGAATTCTATTTACTGTCCTATAACTTCTTTGCATTTAATGTCTTCTGAGTCATGGTATGCTGATTCACAAATATCCACCCTGTCCTCTGGACTGCTGCACAGTATCCCTCCCATGCGTAGATGTATCATGGCTTGTTAAAGTAGACTAGTGGGTAGTGATGGGCTTTCAGTTTGGATCTATAAACATAAGCTGCACTTCAGAAAACACCATTAAACATACAATCTTTGCACACCAGTTCTGGCATTTCCTTAGAATGAATTCTTAGGAGCTAGATTGTTGGATGGAAAATATATAATATTGTAAAAATATATACATATTTATAGTCTTCTTGGTTTGTTCAGATTTCATTAAGAAAGGTCATTTTGGGGTTGGAGAGATGGCCCAGTGGTTAAGAACTTTCTGCTCTTTCAGAGGCCTGGGCTTAGTTCCCAGCACTTACATGGAGGTTAACTACCATCTACCTATAGCTCCATTTCTAGGGAATACAATGTCCTCATCTGGCTTCTGTGGGCACCAGGCATACTAGTGTGCACAGTCATACATGGGGGCAAAACTTCCATACACATAACAAATTAAAACTTAAAAAATAAAAGCCATACTGTTTAATTTAAATTTACCATCTGCTTCCATTAAAAGCAGCACAAAGCTTACACCAAAGATAACACCGCCTTGTTCTCTTCCCCCTTTCCAACTTTTCTTTACCAGAGACAATAGTTGAAATTATTTTCTTTGTATTTCCTAATAAAGTGTCTATGTGACTTGCATGGTTCAATCACTTTCTGTCCGTCCCTCCCTCTCTCCCTCCTTGTCTTTCTCCCTTCCTCCCTCTCTCATTTCCTTCTTCCCTCTTTTCATTCTTAGACATCGCTTGACTGTGTAGTCCTGGATGGTGTAGAACTTGCTATGTAGACCAGGCGGGCCTCCAACTCACAGAGATGCCCTTGTCTCTGTATTGGGATTAAAGGCATGTGCCACCATGCCTGGCCTATGTGGCTATATTTTAGTTTTTTGTTAATAAAAGGGAAGGAGACACAGTACTCCTCTGTCAGCTACTCATGTTATTGTTCCACCTTCCTGGTAGGATGACTGAACTAATGTTCATGTTGATGCCAAGTACAGCATGCTGTGACCATCGCTGGTGTTCTCTGAACTGGGTAGAGGGTGGAAAGGTTGATAATGGTGGTAGTGTTTCTTTCCTTTATTTAATTTTTTGCTCCTGGAGTTGATAGTTTCCTCAAGATGTTTTTTTGTTTGTTTGTTTTGGGGTTTTTTGTAATTATTTTTCATTTGTGTGTGTGTGTGTGTGTGTGTGTGTGTGTGTGTGTGCGCGCGCGCATTTGTGGATGTCTGGGTTTTCTGACTATCCGGTCTGTTGAAGGGTGCTCAAATCTGGTTGAGGCTGTGTGGTTGGAAGAGCCATTGAAGACTTCTCTGTCCTGCTGCCTGGAGGAGGTTGTCAGTGTACTAGGAGGCTACCCAGGGCACAGAGAGTGAAGTATCCTGGACTTGGAGGAGTCCTTTATCCTCAGACCCCTTTTCTCTTTATGCCTTAGCTCCTCCTCCCAGCTCCTCTCACCTCCTGTTGGGGTGGGGGTGAGGCAATGCTTTGGTTTGCCTACTCCTTGGACTGTGAAGTCTGTGTCTAAATGCTCTGTAAACACACTATTTCAACACATCGTTTAGCCCATCCCATATGGTTGCTGAAGCAGCTAGAACCTCTACCTTATGAGCCTTTCTGGAGTTCAGAGACACGCTTGCTCTGGTTAGCATCTAGCTTTCAGCTTCCTCTGACGTTGCATGGCTACCACTCTTGCACATGCTTTCAGGCTTGTAAGGGTAGGTGTGTGTGGACATCCTTGTTTGTTGTATGTATGTATGTATGTATGTATGTATCTGTGTGATGTATTTATGTATCTATGTAATGTATCTATGTATCTATGTATGTACTTATCTATGTATCTATCTATGTATCTATGTATCTATGTATGTATGTATCTATGAATGTATCTATGTATCTGTCTATGTATGTATGTATTATCTATCTATCTATCTATCTATCTATCTATCTATCTATCTATCGAGACAAGCTCTCTCTATGCTACCCTAGCTATCTGCCCTAGAACTCTCTATGTAGACCAGGTTAGCCTTGAACTGACAGAGATCTACCTGCCTCTGCCTCTCAAATGCTGGGACTAGAAGTGTGTGCCACCGCCACGTGGACATCTCTTGGCCAGTGCTCTGCTTTGTTGTGCTGCGTTCTTTGGAATGCTTGTTTTGTTGGGAGGGAGTGGTGGTGTGTGCACTCATCCTAGGATGGTAGCCAGGGCGGTTACAGCATGTTCTCACTTGGATTTGAGTTGGAGGAGACAATCTCTTCTTATAATGGGTGTTATTACTTGTTTTAAAATTTGGGACTCTGATAAAAAAAGTGAGCTATAATTCCTATTTTAATTCAAGATTGATTGATTGTTTGTGCTAGGGAAGGAAATAGTCTTTTCTTTTTCTTTATTTTCTTTTTCTTCTTTTTTCATTTTTCCTTTCCTTTTCTTTCTTTCTGTCTGTCTTTCTTTTTTTCAGGCAGGGTCTCACTGTGTAGCTCTGGCTGCCCTGGCATTTGTTATGTAGACTGGCTGGCCATGAACCCATAGAGGTTTTTCTGCTTCTGTCTCTTGAGTGCTGGGATTAAAGGTGTTTGCTACCAGGTCTAGCAAAACCAGAGTCTTGCTCATGCTAGGCTAATAGTATACCAATAAGCTAGAGCCCAGGCCTTATTTATTTCTCTGTTTGTGAGACAGGATCTCTCTTCATACTGAGGCTTGGTTGGAAATGACTCTGTTGTCCAGGCTGGCCTTGAGCTTACAGAAATCTTTTCATTTCAGCCTCCCAAGAGCTGAGATTCTAGAGGTGAGGTAGCAGCCAGGTAACATTTATTTTGATGCTGCGGACAGAACATAGGGCTTCATGGGTGCATGCATTCTACTGCTAAGCTAGAGACCTAGCCCTGTTTACTCGCTCTTTATAACTTAAGCCATAAGCACAATAACATAAACAGCAGTTATACTCTGTATGACATTTTACAGAGTTATTAATGGCATAGTAGACCTTGTTAGGGCTTCATTGACCTTCTGTATTTCTTTTATGGTCACCTATTTATTTATTCCCACTAGGTTAGGGTAGTTGTTAAATTGCATAGCCAGCTCTGTAAAGAGCCTATGGTTGATCTAGTTTTCTATCTCTTTCTTCCTCGCTCCCTCTCTTCCTCCCTCTCTTCCTCCTTCCCTTCCTTTCTTCTCTCTTCTTTCCCTTCTCCCTCTCTTCCTCCTCCCTCCTCTCTGATGGGTCTCATTATGAAGCCCCAGCTGGCCTGAATTAGTTATGCAGATCAGGCTCAACCTCAGAGCCTCTGACCACATGGCTTCCTTCCTTCCTTCCTTCCTTCCTTCCTTTCTTCCGTTTTTTCTTTTTTAGGGGTGTGAAGGGAGTGGACATGGCTTCTCTGAGTAGTCCCGGCTGTCCTAAAACTCATTCCATAGACCAGGCTGACCTTGAACTCAGAGATCCACCTGCCTCTGCCTCCCAAGAGCTGGGATTAAAGGCGTGCGCCACCACTGCCCTCCCCACCCTCTCTTTTTCTTTCTTGAAATTGCACCCAGGACTTCAAGGCAAGGTCTCCAGCCCTCAGCTATATCCCATCCCTTTCTTGTTTGTTCAGAACTCAGGGACCAGGAAGGCTTCAGAAACCAGTAACTCCTAGTGACCTGGAAGACTATTTGTTTATTTTTCGTTCCTCAGATTATGTAAGTACTGTGGGTTCATTGTCAAAAACAGAAAGCATAGACACACACACACACACACACACACACACACACACACACACAAGAAAGGATAGCTTCCAAGGGCTGAGCTTCTCACCACTCACATCCTCCCGGCCTTTTCTTTCCGTAGGTCTATATTGATAAAAACAGAAGTGGAGTCATTCTCTTGATAAGTCTGTGATCACCCACAGCCTGTAGCATAATCTCCAGTGATTGTACAGTCCCTATTTATATAAATATGACCTTTAGTCTAGCTGATTCTATATTGATGGATACTTACACCCTCTTTTAAAAAATATTTATTTTTTCTTATTAATTGTGTATAGGCGTATGTCTGAGCATGGGTGTGCCATAGAGAGTATACATAGAGGCTGGAAGAAGGTGTTGGATCCCCTGGAGCTAGAGTAAGTGGTAGCTGTGAGCTACTAATGTGGGTGCTGGGAGGGTCCTCTGCAAGGGTAGTATGTGCTCTTAACCACCGAGCCTTCTCTTCAGCTCTACTTTTTATTTTTAATCATGTGTGTATGTATGCCTCTGTGTGGATTTGTGCTGTCAGCGTGCAGGTGCCCTTAGAAGCCAGCAAAGAGAGTTAGATCAGCTGGAGCTGGAGCAGTGAGCTTCTTGACTTGGCTGTAGAGGACTGAGTTCGGGTCCTCTGCAAGAGCGGTGTCGTGTCATGCTCTCCCCACTGCTGATCCATCCTTCTGCCCCGAGACGCTCAGTCTCTGCTAAGATTTCCATTAATGACCTTATCTCATTGCGTTTCCATTACGAAACTGCTTACTCTGTTTTTTGGAGGTAAACTTCAACCCTTTTTCTGTTAAATTACTACTAACTCCAGGGTCTGGAGAGATGGCTTAGCAGTTAAGAGCATTTGTTGCTCTGGTAAAGGACTTGAGGTTTGTTTTTGTTTTTGTTTTTTGGTTTTTGTTTTTTGTTTTTTCGAGACAGGGTTTCTCTGTGTAGCCCTGGCTGTCCTGGAACTCACTCTGTAGACCAGGCTGGCCTTGAACTCAGAAATCCACCTGTCTGTGCCTCCCAAGTGCTGGGACTAAAGTCATGCGTCACTACTGCCCAGTGAGGACCTGAGTTTGAGTCCTACCACTTACGTAATGACTCACAGACGCTTGTATTTCCAGTTTCAGGGGATCTGGTGCCATTTTCTTACCTCCTCAGGCATGGATCACACATGTGCACATACATACATGCAGGCAAAATCCTCATATATGAAGCAAAATAATCTAAAAAAATATTTTAAAACAATTATTAATTCCAAATTAATGGATGTAGATTCATGTAGATTTTCTAGCACTTACATGTTCTTTCCTGTGTCAGAGGGAAGCCTAGAGAAGAGTCAGCCTGGGATCCTCTTTGCTCTCCCCACAGCTTCCCTTTTGCATGGAAGTGATAAAGGGCCAAGGCACCAGGGAGCAAGCAATATATAGAGAGAAGAAAGAAAGTGCCTGAGTAGGGAGCTAAAGAAAGCATAGCTTCAAGCCTTGTGCAGTGGTGAATGCCTTTAACCCCAGCACGTGGGAGGCAGAATTAGGAAGATCTCTGTGAATTGGAGGCCAGCCTGGTCTAAATAATGAGTTCCAGGCTCGTAAGGGCTACATAAACCCTCAAAAATACAAACTGAGCCAAACTAAACCAAACCAAACCAAACTAATAAACAATCAACTTGAAAAATCAACTCTTCCCCCCAAACCAAACCAAACCAACCAAAACAACAACAGCAACAACAACAACAACAGGAAAGGAAAGGAAAAGAAAGAAGTCATAGTTCCAAAGAGAGGAAGTCTGAGGAAAGGAACTGCTCTGAGGTTGATGGTCTGAATTCTGTCCCTGAGTCAGCTAACTTTGTCATTGGGTAGGTTGGTCAATGTCTCAGTGTTGTCATTTATCTGATGGTTCCCATGTCTCCTTGTATTTCTGAAGTTCTCTGAAAATCAACTTTGTCATAGTAACTTCTTCTGACATTGAGTCTGTAAAGTGGGGCACTAATCGGTCTTCCACGGGCTTGGTGTGAACTGATGTCAGAAGCAGTTACCTCAGGGTCTGGTCCATAGCAAGCTTCCAATACCTGATAGTTATTTTTATTATATGCTGAGTGTTATGTAAGATGAGGATAATTATGTCATCCCACACTGTTTATAGAAAGAACGCCGTCTTCTCAACTCTGGTTTCGAAGGTCAAGTTGCAGCAGGGAAAGATGCCAAGGGGCATAGTACAAAATCACTGCTGGCTACTGACCTTAGTTCAAAGTCACCGCTGGCCACTGACCTCCCTTTTCAGCTTTGTCTTCCCTAGGATCTGGCTGCTGTCCAGATGTGGGTTAAGTAAACAGGCTACTGTTGAACACAGATAAGTCAGATCTCCAGATATAGGTCGGCAGGGGAAACAATAGGAAACCCCACTCCTGGAATAGAAAACAAAGCTCTGGGTACCCATGAGTGTAACAAAAGGGAAGTAAGCCAGGGCTTATCTGAGTCATGGATGCCTGGGATGCTCACCAGAAAAGCTGATGTACTTTCAAGTTGATTAGTAAGTACTGGGATAGGAGGGAGAAGCTGTGGGGGTGCTGAGGTTTTGTTGGTGTGGATTCTCAGACATATTCATTTTTCCTGTAAAACCAGGAAGCTGGATTCTATTTATAGTCTCTGAAGGATGGTCTCTGTACTACTGGTGGCATGTGAGGTGATTAAGATAGTGCCGAGATGAGCACTGGAAATCTTAATACATATTTCTTTTCTCAGATCAAGGGGATAGGATTGTTGTCAGCTCCTAGGTTTCATGGATGTGCCAGGATGAGGCAAAGGTGGGATTTAAGTTCATTTTTTAGATAGGTGAGTCAATTTAAAGATGATATGCAGAAATGGCAAAGGTTGTACACGGGGTAAAATGTGTGCCTGTCAGATGTGGCAGGCAGAGTAATAGCTCCTCAAAGATGTCAACGCCCTAATTCTCAGTCTTGTATGTTATTGTGTGCATCAAAAGGGACTTGGCATATATGATTAAGGATTTTGAGATGGGAATATTATATTATATTAGATGTGTAGACCCAGCATAATCTGAGAAGGTATGTAGGGGTCCGATGTCAGCCATGATGGAAGCAGCCTATGAGGTGATGTGCCTCAAGCCTATCCAGTGGCCTGTATAAACCAGGAGAGCCAAGGATCTGATCCTCTCTCTGCAACCTCAGAAGAACCAATATCTTGATTTTATAGCTATGTAAGCCTCATTTGGAATCTCTGACTTCCCGAAGTAAAAGAGAATAAGTACGTGTTATTTGAAGCCAAGGCATTTGTTACCATAGCCACAGGAAATGAATACACTGAGTGTTAGAGGAACTTAAAGGGATACAGTCTGCAAGTTCAGCATTTCCCTAGGGCAGAGGAATGGGCATTGGCCACCTAACTCATCCATCTAGGAGGAGGCTGGCCCAGTCATCATGTCTGGCAGTCTGGTCAAAAGTAGGGAGGGCCCTCATTCCTACATCCAGAATGCTTGGGTGGGTGACATGATAGGTCCTGACTCATGGACACTGTCAACAGCTGTCTTTAGTTTAGCCTGCTCAGTTTATAGATAGAGACATCGATACCCAGAAATGGGAAGTAACCTAGCAAAGTCACCAGCAATCAGGCTGGCTAGACCAGGATTAAAAAAAAATGGCACTGTTCCCCAGGCAGGAGTAAGGAGTTAACTCTGCAGAGACATGCCTGGGTTCCCACGAGAGGGTGGGGAGCCCTGGTGATGGGTGGGGCCTATGTCTGGGGGTGGCTCTCGACACCTTTCAGCCACCTCTGTGTGTCTGGGCCTCTGGTTTTCATGTCCCTCCCTCTTCTATCTTTGAATCAGAGTTTTAATAGCCATTCTGTAAACATGTGATCTTCAGAAAATAGTTGAAACAGTGATGTTCTGGGGCAAGGGCTCCTCTGCTCTCCCCTCACTCCAGCCTGAGTCTTGAGTGCTGCTGTCAGTCTCCCCTCTTTCTTGCCTGCTCTCCTCTGCAGATACTTATTTTCTTTTTATAGAAAGCACATTCTTCTGCGGTGAACATGAAACCTGGGACACTTCATTTCTGCAGTTCAGCGTGGGGAATCAAAGTTGGCTTCTGTGGTAGGAACACTCCTGCATAAAGCCAGATTTCTAGTTTTGAGCTGAAATTGTTCTCCATATAATGCTTTTAATTCCAGTAACTGGGAGGTAGAGGTAGGCAGAGGTAGAGGAACTCTCTATGAGTTCTAGGCTAGCCTGGTCTACATAGTGAGACCCTATCTCAAAAACAAAAACAAAACAAAACAAAAAACCCCAAAAGATTGTAGGGTGGAAGTTTTACATCTTTAGAATTGAGCATCTGTAATTATATGCACATGAGATAAGTTACACATACCGAATCGGAAGGGTGGGGATTCTTATGGACCAAGCAGAAGAGCTGGGAAACTTCCCAGTGAAACTCCCGTACTGTGGAGGCTGTTGTGTTTTATAAAAAGATAAAGAAGAGGGGGTATGCTTGTTGGAGGCTTGGTATGGTGTGGGGGAAGGGGGTGGGCCCGTGCTGAGGCTCCCTTCCCCCTGAGGGACCAGCCACATAGTATAGTACAATATAGAATAGAGTTTATTCAGGGCATGGGGAGGGGAGTTGAGAGAAAGGGAGAGAGAGAGAGAGAGAGAGAGAAGAGAGAAGAGGTGAGGCGGGCCATGGAGGGGGGAGGGAGAGGGGAAAGAGGGAAGGAGCAAGAGTGAGGAGGGGACAAGCAGCCCCTTTTATAGTGAGTCGGGCACACCTGGCTGTTGCCAGGTAACTGTGGGGTGGAGACTAGACTAAATGCCAGTCGAGGCCTAGGCCACTCTTGTGCCTACCGCAGTCACCAGGCTCAAAGGGTGCAGTTTGTTTTGTTTTGTTTTGAGACAGAGACTTGTCTTGCAGCCCAGGCTGGCCTAAGACTCCGTCGTGAGACCTCAGCCCACTGACTGCTGCGATTACAATTGTGTGCCAGCAACACCTGGCTCAAAGACTATGTTAAAAAAAAAGAAGAGCCCTAAGTCCATCCGTTTAGGCAACTGCAAAGAATATAGAGGAAATGAGTATACTCTAAGCTTAGATGCATATTGCTATATGACAATGAAAACATTACTCGCTTAATATATGTTTGTCAAAATGCATTAAGAAAGGAAGGAGGGGGTGAGAGAGAGACTGAGCAGGGAGGAGGGAATGAGCTGTACTCATGTTCTGAAGATAAGCACTGTGGACGTTTGACATTTGATGTCTGTATTTCTAGACCTTTTTTCTGACGTTCAATGTGCGTTTTTCTAGGTTAAAATGAAATCTTATGCAATTATTAACTGCTTTCTTCGTTTAACTGAGCACTGGGGCCATTTTCATTGTTAATATTCTTCTGTAACATTATTGTATTATTAACACATTGTTCAGCATGGCTATCACACAATTCCACTTCATCAATGCTTCTTTTCTTTCAGTAAAAAAAAAAAAAAAATTCATGTGTGTGAATGTTTTGCCTTCGTGTGTGTCTGTGTACCATGTGCATGCGGTGCTCACGGAGGTCAGAAGTGCCCGTTGGGTCTCCTGGAACTGGGGTTACAGATGGTTGTGAGTCAGCCAGTGTGGTGTTAGGGAGCTGAACCTGGGTCCTCTAAGAGCACCTAGGACTCTTACTTAACCACTGAGCCATTTCTTTAGCCCCAGACAACTGTTTCTTGTTGCTCACTTCTTATTGTTTTATTAGTGCTCTAAATTAGAAAAATATTTTCTTTAATAAAAGAAAAAGGAACAAGGTAGAGTAGCAGAAGGGAGCCGAGGCAATGCGTTGGGTTTTGAAAATGTTCCTTGGAGACTTTCTATTCATTCCACAAACATCCAATGCTTCTTGACAGCAGGCATTGGGACTAGAGGTCAAAGTCATGGCTGCTGCCCTAAATGTCACCTTTATGAAATGTGAAACCCTAAAAAGCTGAATGTTCTCATTGGTCCATATCACATGGGCCTGGGCCTGACACATGGATGTGACTTGGGCACTTTCTATTTCCCTTCTTCTTTCTTCTGTCTTTTCATTGTTAGAAAACCTGCAAGGGGAATGGGTAGGGCTGGAGATGGCTCAGAGGTTAAGAGCACTGGCTGCTCTTCCAGAGGACCTGCGTTCAATTCCCAGCAACCACATGGTGGGTGGCTCACAACTGTCTGTAACTCTAGTTCCAGAGGATTGAACACCCTTACATAGACACACATGCCGGTAAAACACCAATGTGTGTTAAATAAAAATAAAGTAAAAGAAAACTTACAGGAAGCAGGGCATTGGGACACATGCTTGGAACCCCAAACACTTAGATAACTGAGGAAACTTAGAAAATTGAGAGTACAAGGCCAGCTTGGGTTACTAGAGATGTTTCAAAAACCCAAACCAGATGGGCGGTGTGGTACATGATTTTAAGCCCAGCACTTGGGAGGCAGAGACAGGCAGATCTCTGTGTATTCAAGATCAGCATAGTCAAGTTCTAGAATATCTAGGGCTTATACAGAGAAACCCTGACTCTGAAAAGCAAAAACAAAAACAAAATCAACCAACCAACCAACGAACAAAAAAATCTCAAATCAAACACATCAAAATAAAACCCAGAAAACCTCCAGGGAGGGTTTCTTCACTTCTTTTATTGTTTCTCCCTGGGGCTAAGGACTGTGCTAGTCAGTCAATAAATATTTGTTGAATGGCTAAATACATAATCTTTGGGTGCCAGTAACTGACCCATTGGCTTTCCCAGTAGTGGGAATTAGGCTGGGACTGTGTGATACAATCAGCTCAGGCTGGTCAGAAACACTCCATTTCTTTTCATCCCTGTCATCGAACAGTCCAGGTTGAGAGTAGGCAAAGCAGGTGCCCTCCCTGTCTGCATAAGGTATGCGATCAGGCATCTTTTTCCTCCAGGGACAGTCACAGTGTTTACGTAAGTAGGATGTCAACAGCGCTTGGCGTTGCCAGGTGTTAACCAAATTAGCAATGAACAGTGTTGGCGATACTTTCTTGGGCAGGTAGCTGCTACTCTTAGGAATAAGCTGGGTTGGAACCAGCACAGAGCCTGAAGAGTGAAGCTTGGGAGATCGGAGGCTCTGCAGCTGGGAAAGCCACACGGTTTTGGGTTGGGAAGAAGTGCAAAGCCAGGTAGGTCGCTGGGGAAGGACAGACTCCAGCAGATTGATGGGCGGATGGGAGCTGTGCAGGGATTCTCCTTATCTCCTTATTTAGCTTATCTTCTCAGACAAGGAAGAGAGCTTGTTCCTGCCAGGGACCAGCCTTCAGGGCAGGCCTGTGAGGGGATGGTCTGTTGCAGTCCGAACCTAAATCTTTCTCACCTTTAAGAGCCACCGTTCAGCAAGTGACACTTGCAGACTTAAAATACCTCTTGGCAAAGGGTTCAAGGGCTAGAAGCGGGTCCTGTTCTCCTCCATCAGACACAGTGGGAAGGGAAACCAGGAAGGAGGTCGGGACCCTAAAACAACAACATGTACTGACTTCAGCGGCCTGTGCCTAAAGCTTCAGCTGCTTAGGAAGCTGAGGCAGGAGGATCATTGGAGCTCAGATTTTTTTTTAAATTGTTTTCTTTTGAGATTTATCCATTTTATTCTCGATATGGGTGTTTTATCTGCATGCATATTTGCTCACTGTGTGTGTGTGTGCCTGGTATCCTCAGAAGTCAGAAGAGGGCATCAGATCTCCTGTAACTGGAGTTACAGATGATTATAAGCTACCATATGGGTTCTGAGAATGGAACCCAGGTCCTCTCTGCAAGAGCAGCAACTTTTGGCTCTTAACCACTGAGCCAATGCTCCAGTCTGGAGCTCAGGACTTTGAGGCCACTTTGGGCAACACAGTAAGACTTTGTCTTTTAAAGTCAATACCAAATAAATATACCTCATAGGAAATTCACTCACAGACAGCTGGACTTAGAAGGCAGAAGCTCTGATGGAAGAGCTGAGGTCAGGCTTTGAGCTGCTTTGAGTAGTTTGTGGATACTGCCTGCTCAAGAAGGTACTGAGGGTGCATTAAAGACAACGAATGGGCCTCTCCTTTCAGAAAATGCCCCAGGCATACTGTGTGTGGCTTCCCCCCCACCTCTGACTCTCTGTCTGTCTGTCTCTCTTGAGGCAGGGGCAGGGGGTCTCATTATGTTGTCCAAATTGTTATCCAAGAGTACTGTTATCTTGGCTTCCTGAGTAGCTGGGACCAGGCAGGAGCCACCATACCAGGCTTACAAGTGGGCATTTGGTATTAAACTCAACTGAATGTTATCTACAATCTTGGAAGAGGAAATTCATTGTCTGGTCAAAGACTCTGTCCTCTGTAGGTCATCATTCACCCAGCCATGTTTATTAAGAACCTATTCCATGCCAGGAACTATGATAAAAAAAGTATTTCTTTAATGAAAACATCTGCATATATTATTAATTTGTTTAATTTTACATATCTTTTGTATCCTTTTGCTGAATGGATACAATGCCATTAAGCTTGACAACTTATGAAAGAAAAAAAAAACTATGTTCTGTTTTCAAAAGCAGGTTTTTTTGAGTTGGAGTTTTACTATGTATCCCAGGCTGGCCTTGAACTCACAGAAATTTCCTTGCCTTATCCTCTTAGGCATGCAGGATAATCATGTGCTTGGCTACACAACACTTTCTGCCCGTTTGTCACTGACCCTAGTTATTTTTCTTTGTATTTCTATTTGCTTACCGGCCGTCTTCTCCACTAGAATATAAACTCCATGGGTGTGTGGGTGGGGGTATGTTTTAAAGTTATAGTAGGATCCCAGGGCTTAGAAGGGTGAGTGCCTTGGATCTGCAAGCACTAAACTCATAGTATATGGTTGACAAGTTTTCTGCTCTGTATAAAGCCATTTCTTATCTCAGAGGCTGTATTTGTTTGTTTCTGTCTTCTATTTTGTTTTTTGAGACAGTGTCTCATGTGGTCTAGGCTGTCTTTGAACTCACTAAGTAGTTGTGTAGCTGGAGATGACCTAACACTTCTGATCTTCCTGTTTCTACTTCCTGAGTTCTGGTATTATAGGCAAACATTACCATACCTCATTTGGACAGTGCTGGTGATGGAGGCCAGGATTCATGCATGCTAGGCATCACACCACCTACTGAGATCCAGCCGCAGCTCCATCAATATTATTTATTTTTTTAAAGATTTATTCATTTATGTATTTTATGTGAAAACATCACTGTCTTCAGACACACCAGAAGAGGGCATCAGATCCCATTACAGATGGTTGTGAGCCACCATGTGGTTGCTGGGAATTGAACTCAGGACCTCTGGAAGAGCAGTCAGTGCTTTTAACTTCTGAGTTAAAAAGCCCCAACAATTTATTTTTTAACAGCAAAAAAAATAGTATTACTATTCTCTCTCTTTTTTTTTTAATTTTTGAAACATAATCTCCATGTAGTCCTGGCTGACCTGGAACTTGCTATGTAGATGAGGTTGGCTTTGAACTCACAGAGATCCACCTGCCTCTGTTTCCTGAATGCTGGAGATTAAAGCCAACAGCAATTTCAGGCTTATATTACTGTTGTCTTCAATGACAGAGTATAGGCACTAAAAGACTAGGTTTAAAATTTGAATGAATGCAAAGGCCTAAGGTATGGCCCAAACCCCAGAGCCTCTGTGATCTGGCATCAGCTCATGCAGCCTTTGTACCATCGAAAGCCTTCATTATGTTAAGTTCTCAGGATTTGCAACATTTCCCAGACAGCGTTGGTAGTCATGCACTCAGAATTATCACTGCCTAACTGTCAGTTCATTCTTTCATTTTCACTGAGGCATATGAAATGAGCATTTGCTGAGAGCCTGGTGCTGTGGGATGTCACAACTAACAAGCCCTTGTCCTGGCTGAATGTAGGTTTTGGGGGGAAGGGTTGGATACCTCCATGGCTAAAAGGCAGTGCTTAAATTTTTTTAAAAAGTATTTATGACTATTATTTTAAATTCATTTTGAGATAGGGTCTCACGATGTAGTCTTGACTGACCTGGAACTTAGATATAGACAAGGCTGGCTTCTGCCTTCTGAGCGCTGAGATTGAAGGCATGCACCACCGTGCCTGGCAATGTTATTTAAAATAGTGTGTGTGTCCTTGGGGAGGTCAGAAGAGGGTGTCAGATCCATAGAGCTGAAGTTATAGTTATGAGTCACCTGATATGGATGCTGAGAACAGAACTCAGGTCTGGAAGGGCAGTAAATGTGTGCTTCACTGGTGAGCCAGCCACCCCTCTAGCCCACATTTATTGTTTATTTATTTAGTTATTGATTTGTGTCTGTTGTCATGGTACATATGTTGAGGTCACAGTTAGTTCTTTTCTTCCACCAAGTAGGACCCATGGATCAAAGTTAGGTGGTCATACATTGTAGGCTAGCAACTTTACTGGCTCAGCAATCCTGTTGAACCCCAAAGGTAGTGTTCGTAAGTTTTCTTTTAACTATGTGGCCCTCTGTGTTTTGAACATGAGGGAAGGCTTCCTGGAGGAGTTACCTTGTGAACGAGACTAAAAAGGGTGGAAAGGTGGCAGACCTAGTGTCAGATGTGGTCACAGTGCACAGGGCAGTGAGAGTTGATAAGATGGTCCTCGAGAGGAAGGGAACTGTCCTTTTGGGGTGGGGGGAGGGAGGTTATCTTTGTTACTGTTCTATTGCTGTAAGGAGACACCGTGACCAAAAAAAAAAAAAAAAAGTGCAGAAGGAAACATTTAATTGGGAGTCTTCCTTATAATTTCAGAGGGCTAGTCTATGATTATCACGGTGGGAAGCATGACTGCAGGCAGGCACGGCCATGGGGCAGCTGAGAGCTTACATCTTGATCCAAAGGTAGGAGGCAGAGAGAAAGAGAGAGACTGGGTCTGGTGTGGGCTTTTGAATCTCCAAAGCCTACCCCTGGTGGCACATCTCCTTCAAGAAGCTCATACCTCCTAATCCTCCCTAAACAGTCCATTCAAAGATAAGCACCCATGGAGTCATTCTCATTCAGACAACCACAAGGGGACACAGTGGTCCATCTCGTTAGACTTAGGTAAACCTCAGGATGCAGATTGCCAGGGTGGGTTGGAGCAGCTGTGTGGTCTCTGGTTCTTCACGGCAACAGTGGCAAGGAGACAAATCAAGTTTGGAAGCAGGGATGCTCTGTATACCGTAGAATTTTAGTGATATTATTCTTAAAGCGATGTAGATCCTGCTAGGGTGGAACAAGACGTCATTCAAGGGAGGGAGCTTGGGGTGGAGATGAATAGGAGGTGATAGATAAGCAGGTAAACAGGAGGCTTTGGGCCGGGGCAAATGCAGGCAGAATGAAGTGGAAAATGAATGAACTTGAGTTTGTTAGGGGAAAGTTGAGTGAGCGTGGTAACCACACCAGTGAACTGAAAACCAGTGGTGGGGATCATTATGGGAGATTTGATAAAAAGTTTGTGTTTCCATGACTAGAACATAGCACAGCTGAGAGCATGTAAATCATTTCTAGAGAATTCAGTTGAAGCAAAAAGATCTGTTGGGGTTTAAGATGGTGGACATGAGGCAGATCATTAACAACCAGCCAGTTACTGAGTATTTCTCCCTCACTCTGATCTCTACTCTTAAGGATTAGAAAGAAAACATATTGATTAAAGGAGTACAGGAAATTAGATTGCATGACATATCCTCTGTGTGTATGTGCTTTGACTTTTTTTTTTTTTGGTTCTTCGAGACAGGGTTTCTCTGTGTAGCCCTGGCTGTCCTGGAACTCACTCTGTAGACCAGGCTGGCCTCGGACTCAGAAATCTACCTGCCTCTGCCTCCTGAGTGCTGGGATTAAAGGCGTGCGCCACCACTGCCTGGCTTGTGTTTTGACGTTTAAGTCCAGGTGTTCTTATGTAGTGCTGTAGGCTGGCCTGGAACTTTCCAGGATTACAGGCATGCACCAGCACACCCAGTGAGCCTTTGATTTTTGAGGTGTCTTATTTACTTGATCCATAAATTAAATATGTTCCATCTCCTCAGAGTTTCCATAGTAGGTTTATATGCACTGCATTACTGTGCTGGCTAGTCTTATGTCAACTTGACATACAAACTAGAGTTATCTGAAAGGAGGGAACCTCAATTGAGAAAAATGCTTCATTAAATCCAGCTGTAAAAAAAAAAAAAATTAATTGGTGATTGATGGGGGAGGGTTGTGGCTGGCTCCATTCCTGGGCTGTCGGTCCTGGATTCTGTTAGAAAGCAGGCTGAGCAAGCCGTGAGAAGCAAGCCAGTAAGCAGTACTCTTCTCCCTACACAAAGCCCTCATGGCCTCTGCATCACCTTCTGCGTGCAGGGTGCAGGTTCCGGCCCTGTTTTGAGTTCTGTCCTGACTTCCTTCGGTACTGAACTGTGATGTGGATGTGGAAGCTGGATGAACCTTCCCCTACAACTTGCTTTTTTTGTCACGGTGTTTCATTGCAGCACTAGAACCTTAACTAAAACAACTCCGTTTTTGAGTATGTGATGGGCCAAAGTCCAGCATTCTGCAAACTAGCTGGAGTTTGGACCTAGATCTCTTTTGGTAGCTGATCACCCTTTACCCATTGGAAGGGTGGAACTTGATCTGTTTCTTGTGTTTTGTAGCAGGGAAGATGTTGGGGTATTTATACTCGTTCTCAGAGATTGTTACATCGAACTTTCTGGTTCAGTCCAAAAAGGATTTTGTTACTGGAACCTATGCAAAGTGCTCTGGAATGCTTTATCAAGTTGGGGGGTGGGAAGAAAAAGAAAAATAAGTTAGAAGGATACAGCCCTCACCTTTTCTACTCTTACAAAGCTGGTTTTGTAACTTGTGCATCCTTTTGAGACTGTTATCTTCTTTACTGATTTACTTCCCATGAATTTGGCGTAATGGAAGGAGGTGGGGCAGTTTGCTGACTCTTACCTTATTCCAGCCCCTGGGCCAAAGAAGAAGATCAGAGCAGGGCTTTTGGCTTCTGAGGGCTCTGCCAAGCTAAGCCCATTCATTAAGAAAGGGATGATGCCAGTCCTAGGGCCAGGGCAAATGGGTGGGGCAGCAGCCTGGGAGATGATGTCAATGTTTTCTGAAGGGCCGGGCCAGTCATTAGGTGACTCAGTGTGTTTCTTAGCACCTCAGCCAGGAGACAGGACAGAAGCTTCGGCCTTTAACTTTTCCTGTTAGGGTGGGACTGTTCCTGTCTTGGCACCGGGTCTATAGAAAAGCCTTCATTAATCACTTCCCTGCCTGAAATCTGATTAGACTGAGCACAGCTCCAGGTAGGGAAGCCAGACTGAGTTTCAAAGCTGTTCCAGACCACTGGCCTGGAAAGCAGACCCGTTCTGAGTCTTATGTTACAATATAGATCTAATGATTCCAGCCGCAAATGTTGTTGAGGGTCAACGATAGTGTATGGCAAACACTTTAGCCCCATGGTCTAGCCTATTGGTTCCCTTCTTGTCAGTGTAGTAGTGGATTATAGTAAGCTTCTGAGTTTGAATTTGCGTTGTAGTTGAGTGACCTTGGGGAACTTCATCTTACTGTTTCTTACTTGTAAATGAGAGTAACATGGGGTTACTGTGATGAAGCAATGTAGCCCAGTGACTGGTTCAACTACGGGCGCAACAAACCGCACAGTGAACTCATAATCATTTTTAAAAACCCTATATCCTTCATAGTGTAGTTCAAGGTGCTTTAGACCTCACTGATCTTCCTCTGCTCATCAATTTGGGTTCTCCTTAAAACTCTTATCTTGCACCGTTTTTGTTTATATACACCTTTCCCAAAAGTATACGTAGGCTTCTTAGGCTCACCTTGTCTTTGGCTCAGCGTGTCTTACGCTATGTTGTTTTGCCTCCAAACCCAATCCCAACAGCACTGAAATTAGAATTACACTGAACATGAGACAGCAAAAGTTCCTAAGATTGTTCCCTAAATGCCCTTTTTTTCCATTTAAGTTTCTACTCCCAGGACAGTTGCGCATTTTTCCTGTCTCCTTCTTGAACTAGTACTCCTTTATACTTCCCTTCTTAGCTTAGGGAACTACTCTCGTCAACTGCATAGCTTCCGGAAACCGCAGAGGGCTAAAAACCCACCTGCTTTGGGGACCCTGGGCGGCGTCTGTGCAGGACTGTGTCGCAGGTCTGACGTCAACGCACAGGGCCTAAGTCGGCTCCATGTGACGCTAGCCTCCCACCGCTCCTCCCCGCACGGCAGCTGGCTTCTGCGCATGTTCTCGACTCCGCCCCCGTGCGTCACAGAATGGCCTCCGACACCCTGGGAGCCCCTGACGTGTCGGGGAGGAGCCCGGCGCAGGGGTACGCAGAGTGGAGCTCAGTGCTGCGGAAGGGAGCAGAGCTAAGAGGCTGGGCGGGCCTGGCCAGGCCAGCGGAGCAGAGACGTCTGCCGAGCGGCGGCGAACATGCGCTTTTGACACATTGGCGGTGAGCTCCCGTGCGTGGCAGCCTCTGGGGTCGAGCCCGGCGGGCAGCGCCGAGGCCTGCCCCTGGGGAGCCTGCCTGACCGTGGGGCTGTGGCTCAGGGCCCGCTGGGCCAGGCCAGGCTTGGGTTCTGGGGCGGCCGGTTTGGAGACAACTATTCCAACCGCTCTAACTGTCCCCTCCTTACTGTCGGAGGTGTGGCCCACCGGGGGCACCAGCAGGAGAGCGAGTCCCGGGCTTCCAGAGGAGGCACAGAGGCCGGGACGTGGCACCGAGGACTGAGGCGCTGACGGCTCGAGGAGTGGCCCAGTTGGGGTGGCAGCGGCGCGCCCAGCTTCTCGCTCCACCCACCCTGGATTCCCTGGAGCTGCCTGGGTGGTTAGGAGCAGGGCTGGATCTTGATTTCCCAGCGCCCCTTATGAGGGAGGCGAGAGCGGGAGCAGCCTGCGTTGGCAGAGACAAGCAGTCTCGTGACTCCCTGCCCTGAACTGCTAATCATCCGCTTTGGAGTTGGGGAAAGTATCACCAACCGACTCCGGTTGCTTGGGTTCGCTTCTTATTTTTATCTGGGAAACGATGAGGCAAGTGAGGATTCTTTTCATTATTAGGGCCCATTCTTGTAGCGTTTGTAAACATTTTAGAACATCTGATGTTTGCACTTGTGATGGATGCTGTAAGTCACTTTTTGCTGGATGGGGAAATTGAACCTAGGTACAGGGGGTGGGGACAATTGAGTGATTTTTATTTGGGTTCCACTAACTGGTGAGAAATTTAACTTCTAAGCTCCGGGTTCTGTTTTCTGTTTTCATGAGATTTTTATACCTTCTTTAGCCAAAAAGAGGTCTGAACATTGGACTTGTCAAAGATAATACCAGAAGTTACTAGCTGACTTATTTAATTTCGAGTAAATTGACCAAAAAACAGCTCAGTTATTAGAAAAACCTTACCCTGAAGCTTGCTCATGAGTGGCTGGTTGTTAGTTTGAAAATTATGTTGCTTTCACTGAGCTTAAGAGATAGGATAGTGCCTTCCAAATCAGAAAGGAGATAGGGCAAAGCTCTGCATTCAGCTGAGGAGTCACAAGAGGCCAAAGGACACCCAGTTGGGGGTGAATTGTTAAAATCTTTGTTTAGAATGGGGGGGGGAATGCATAAAGAACAAAGGAAACCTTTAGCCCCAGTTAGAGATGGACCTAATCTTAGTAGAAGCTGCTAAATCTGCAGTGCCTTTGTTTTGAATTAGATAAATTGAAGGTGGATACAGAAAAAAATAGACCTGAATATGCTTTCATGAGACCAACAAAATTTATTTTCATTTGTATTTTAAACCATGCTAAAATAAACTCGAGGATTGAGGGCTTAAGTTAAAATTACTTTCTAGGCACTTCATAAGGGAGAAAATTATAAGACCTATTTCACTCTGCATATATGTTAATATGTTCACTCTGCACATATGTTAATATGTTCACTCTGCATATATGTTGATAGCCTTATGTAAAATTAGTTTTCTTGGTGCTGTACAGAGTATCTTGCCACTAAGGTATGTTAGATGATAAGTGTTTAAAGTTATCATCTAACATACTGAACTGATTGTCAGTTGTTCACATTTAAGGTCATGTAGAGTGTGATGATGTCTGGTGCAGAAGTTGTAATTTTGGACTCATACTCCATATGAGACCCAGAATTAAGGGAAGATGGAGAGGGCAGAGAGCCCATGTGTGCCTGGGTTGCAGCTTCAGAGGATTGTAGATGTGCCATTTGAGCACTTTTTAAGGCAGTGAAAAATTTGACGTTGGCGAACTTTCCCCACGTACGTAATCTAGAGTGACAGCGAGCACATCCTCTCAGTGGACCTGGAGGCAAACTCCACACACACAGTTTTGAGATCATCTGCAACGGTAGCACATTCGTTATTTAAACCTGGTTTTTAGAAGGATAAAGTTGATGAATAGGTGTAGTGGGATAAAGCTGGGTACTGCCAGGCAGGAAGCAACAAATGCAAAGTGACGGGGGTGGGTGGTAAGAACTCCTGCTTGTTTTAATCTAGTGAATAAAGTTTATTCCAGAAGAGACGTGTTAGAGATCCTTTTGTAATGAAAGGATTTGCAGAATCATATGTGTTTTTATATTTGGAAGTCTGTTTACTCTGTGCTCTAACTTTAAAGTCCACTTCTCTCCTACTCGTTTCTTACAATTAACACTTATGCTGTGGTTGTGCATCAGGCCCTGTTAACAAGTGCTGTGCCAATGGTAACTCACTTCATCTTCAAAACACAACTAAGTTTCTAGGTGAGAAAATGCACTGAGCAGGTGAATAGCTTGCCCAAGATCACCCAACTAGGGCATAGTTTGACTCTAGGATCTGGGCTGTTAAGTACTTTGCATGCTGATTTTTCTGGCTTAATCCGTTTTCTTTTAAAAACTTATTTCTGTGTGTGAGTGTGTGCTCACGTGTTGTATATGTGAATGTGTGTGGCTGCAGAGGCCAGAAGAAGAGCTAGAGGTGGAGAGAGGAAGTTGCCCTGTGTTGGACAGGGAACCATGGTGTCTAGTCCTCTGAGAGCAGCTGAACCACTGAACCACTTTTCAGTCCCCTCTGATTTGTTATTTGAAAAAGTAGATATATTATATTTAATTTTGTGTAGGTCTGTGTCTGCATGTGGGTATGTTCATGTGAATGCAGTGCCCACAGAGACAGGAGTCATCTGAATCCCTGGAGCTCTAGATGGTTGTGAACCCACCTGATGTGGGTGCCGGCCCTCTGGAAGAGCAGCAAGTACTCTTAACCTCAGAGCCATCTCTATTCCCATAATTTTTTTTTCTTTTTTGAAAAAGTCTCATGTAGCCTAGGCTGGGCCTCCAACCTACCATGTAGCCAAGGACGATCTTGAACTTCTGATCCTGTTCTCTCTACCTACTGAAGGCTGGGATTACAGATGTGCTGCACCAGACTGGTTTGTGCAGTGCTGGGGATTAAACCCAGGGCTTCATGCATGCTATGCTAGGCAAGTACTTTACCAGCTGAGTCACATCTTTAGCCTCCTCTGACTTATTCTTGATTAAATGTTGTTTTGTTCTAGGTTTTTTTTTCCTTTTTCCTTTTCTTTTGTGTGTATGTATGTGTGTGTGTGTGTGTGTGTGTGTATGTGTGTGTGTCTGTAATAGGGTTTTGCTATGTAGCTTCTGGCTGACATAGAACTGATAGAACTGGTTATATAAATGAACCTTGCTGACATTTGTGTTGATCCTCCTGCCTTTCTGGGTTCTCTTACCTCTGTCTCTTCAGTGCTGGGATCACACCTGAGCTTGTTCTCTGGCTTCCACATACATGTACACACATGTGTACAAATCTGCACATAACACATATATCTTTTTTTTTTTTTTTTTGGGTTTTCGAGACAGGGTTTCTCTGTGTAGCCCTGACTGTCCTGGAACTCACTCTGTAGACCAGGCTGGCCTCGAACTCAGAAATCCGCCTGCCTCTGCCTCCCGAGTGCTGGGATTAAAGGTGTGCGCCACCACTGCCCAGCAATAACACATATATATATACTCCTCTTCGTGAATACATACACAGAAGCATGCAAAATAATATAAAAGAATATATAGCTTTAGGCAATTATTCTGGATTATATATTTTAAAAAGCTAGAAGGATTTTGAAAGTTTTTACCAAAGAGAATTGGTAATCGATGGAGGAGGTAAATATATTTAACCCTACGTAAGTAGTGTGTAGTGTAGTTATATATTGAACATTACATGGTACTCTATTAATACATGTAACTTTTTATGGTTTTTTTTTTTTTTTTTGTGTAAACTAAAAAATATGAAAAAAATTTCTCACCTTAAGAACCGAAAGCTGGAGAGAAGTGCATAGTTTACAGCGCGTGGGAGCTTCCCAGGGGCCATTGCTGAGCTAAGAGAGCTACCAGTAGGTTCCTTTATATTGTAAAAGCAGAGTCCAAGCAACAAAAGCCACCTCTACCTTCACACAGAAAAATGAGTGGACAGATTTATAGATGAAACTGATTCTGACCTTACTTATAGAAGAATTGGTTTCACATTCAAACACCACACATTAAAATAAATGTTAGATGTCCAGGGAGTCACTAACAACACTAGACGTTCCCATAAGGACACTGGTTCATGGTATACATGATCAGCAACATCAAATGGTGCATAGTAAAAAATTATATAAAACTTAAAAGATAAAGTCCGTGCTGATGAATAAAATGTCAGCACTCAAACGCAGCACAGGTTCAGCCACACATGTAATCTAAGAACAATCAACAGAAATATTTAGGGGCCTGAAATGACTGCTGAGTAGGGTAAAATATCCACTTGGGAAGGAGGAGCAAGGCTAAGATAAGATACTATCATCAGAGTCTACCAAGATCAGACAGGGTGTAAGAAGGGAGAACCCAGGCTTGTTTACCAAATCCCGGAAGCTTACAGCAGAGCAACATACAAAACTTAGAACATTTTCAAGAGTGGAAATAGAAAGCACATTGATGGCTGTAGTTAGTGGATTTATCCCAGTTGTTTAAAATAATGTATAATCTATTGAGTTAAGAACTTCAGATTTGGGGGCTGGAGAGATGGCTCAGTGGTTAAGAGCACAGATTACTCTTCAGAGGATCTGGGTTCAATTCCCCACCCCCATATGCCACCTCATGGCCTTCTGTAACTTCAGTTCCGGGGGATCTGATGATGTCTGTCCGAGGGATCTGATGATGTCTGTCTTCTTTAGGCCTCCACAGGCATTACGCTCACACACAGACCAAAAAATCCATACATGGGAAATAAATATAAAGTTCCAAAAAAGATGAAAAAAATAGACTTCAAGTCACAAGTTAAAATTTTTATATATAGATGAAGACAGAGGACAGTTTTAAATTATCTCACCCCAGAGTAGTTAGGTAGGAGTGAGTGTACGTGTGTACGTGTGTGTGTGTGTGTGTGTGTGTGTGTGAGAGAGAGAGAGAGAGAAATATGGTAGAGTACAAAGTGTTCTTACAGCTTTACTTTCGTAATTTCTTAGTTAAACAGCCTTGTAGCCATAGTACCTATTCTTTGTGGTCTCCTCCCCCCCCCCTTTTTTTTTTCTTCAGAGCTGTCACTATATTTGAGCTACTCTGGGCTATTGTTCTAGGTGTTATCCCAGGACTTCATTGCAGTCTTGGGTTACAGATGCTGTGTTCTTCATCCTGTGCCTTCCAGGTCATTTATTTCAACTGATTTGGAAGAACTTATAAATAAGAAACAGATCTTTCCCTCAAGGAACTAACTAGAGAGACTTAGCCTTTTATTTCTTTTCATTGGTTTCTTTTGGAAGACATTGTCAGTAGCAGAGGAGCTTTGCTTCTTATGCCATCTCTGGTCTTTATAACATTCTAAAAAATATAGTTAAAAACATAATTTATTGACTTTTTTAAATTAGAAACTGAATATTTGAGCTGCCCATTGACACATGGTTGCCAGCGTTCAAATAATCTAAATTTGAGAGTAGTGTTGGATTTATTTGTTTATTTACTAGGGATAGAACCCAGGCCTTATATGTGCTAAGTAAATGCTCTACCACTGACCTATGCCACCAGCTCTTGGGAGTATTTGTTTTTATCTTCATTTTTAAAATATTTTGTGTGTATGGGTATTTTGCCTGCATGAATGTGTGATACCACTTGCATGCCTGGTGCCCACAGAGACCAGAAGAGGCTGTCAGACCCCCCAGAACTGGAATCAGATGGTTGTGAGCTGCCATATGAATACTGGGTATTGAATCCTGGTCTCTGGAAGAACAGCCACTGCTCGTGTTGCTGAACACTATACATGGCCTCTCTTGTTTAGAGTCATAGTTTTCAGGACACTTTGGGAGAAGATCTTATATAGAACATTAGAGAACACACAGGGATTGTTGCTTCAACTCTAGATGCTATCACATATTTCCTGTGATTCTGTCCTCACCTGGATTGTTAAAATGAACTCCTTCCCTAAGGAGACTTCAGTATGAAGAGCTTGTGATGCCACAGGGCGTTGCCTATACTTTGGATCTTTTGAAATGAGTACCTCTGGCTGCTGAAGAGCCCGACTACCTACCATATGTCAAGCAGTAACCTCTGTATTTGGGCAAGGGAAGTGGGAATTTCTGGGAGTTTGACAACAGGACAGAACCAACCAGTATTTATCAATCAGTATACATACTTGAAATACTTAGTCACCTAGTGTAGTCCATACATTTATTAGATGAAACAAACGAACAACTGAAGCCCTAAGAGAGTAAGCAGTTTGTATAAATAATTTAATGGCAGAATTGGAACCCTAGAACCCAGTCTCAACAGGACTCCTAGCTGTGTGTGGTCAACATATTAAAGTACTGTCATGCTGTAAGGACATCTCTAAAATAGAGCACTACAGACAAATCTGCTAGTGTAGGTGCAGTCAGATTAGAGGATGGCGTATTTGGTCAGTAAATACATGCCTAGTGCTTAACAAGATCTTAGTATTTGGTGAATGACTGCAGCCTTGGGTGCATTCTCTGAGCAGTCTGTTGTACTCAGTGCCATGGAGGGATGCAATGTGTGTCAAGAATCCAGTCTTTCAAAGAACGTTCAGGGTGATTGGCAGTTTAAGAGAACTGGAAGATTTACTAATTAGATATCAAGATAATAATAGTATTCTCAGCAAAGATTTGGTTAAGGGAACATTGGCACAGGCCTCAAAAGAATTAAGCTCAGCATATCAAGTTATGTTTAGTTTTATCTCCACTATGCCTCTTATACACACCTGAATCAGTGTTCTTGCTAAAGATGAGTTCTTTCTGTTTCCAAGGCTTTTTTTTTTTTTTTTTTTAGTTTTAAGATTGTTTTTCATTCCTTACTGGCCAGCACACATTGTGGTTTAATTAAGCAGACGTTACTGTGTCTCTCTTGTTGTGTGGATGTGGTGCTGGAACAGAAGTTCAGAAGCAGCGAAGAGCAGATTGTAGGAAGAATGTGGCAGGAATCTGGAGTGGGCCCGTTAATCATCTTGGTGTCTGTATCTGTTCGTTTGGGAGTTTTAGCCAGTTGAAATGGTAAGAGCAAGTAACTAGGTCTCTCCTCTGTGAATTCCTTGGGGAAGAACTTCGGTAAAGGTCGTTGCAGTGGGAGATGAGTGGACTTGGAGTAAACTTGGATTGGAGGATGGCTGAGGATGTTTTCAGAAGTGTGATCTGAGAATGTGGGTCTTGCCTGATGTGATAGTCTCACGAAGTGAGATGTGTGATAGTGGCACGAAGGTTCTAAGCAGCTTGCTTGCTTGTGGCCCTCCCTCCGTGCCTCCCTCTGGTCCTCTGTTCTTTCCTCCCCACTTTCTTTTGAGACATAGTAAGTATCATGTAACCCAGGCTGGCCTTGAACTTTCTGTGTAGCTGAAAGTTTCTGTGAGACTCCCCACCTCTGTTCTCAGTGCTGATATGCAGGTGGTACCAGGGATCAGACCCTAGGCAGGTATTTTAACATCCTCAGACCGCTTACAGGTGTTTTAAAGCAATTATACAACAGGAAATTGTGTAGAATGGTTAAAGTCTGATGCTTGTTTCTGTCACTGGGTTCCCTGAAGATTAGTTGGCCGTAAACTAGCTGCTGGAACTGTATGTAGGTTAATTCTGTGGTCAGATTATCTAGCACCCAGTGCTATAGCTGAGAATGCTTCATTGCCTTTGTATCAAAGGACCTTGTCATCATCTCCTGTCACGACCTCATCCACTATGTTGGTTGTTGCCAAGTGAGGTACTATGCGCCTACGTTAAAGGAAAGTGCCAGTGACTCCCAGAACCTTTGAAACTACCAAACGCTGTGCCACACTCTCAGTCACATCCTGGGTTCTTTGTCTTTAATATCACAGGCTTTCTTGATCATGGATGGTGAAGATATACCGGATTTTTCAAGTTTAAAGGAAGAAACTGCTTATTGGAAGGAACTTTCCTTGAAGTATAAGCAAAGGTAGTGTTTGAAAACATACTAAAATAGGGGCGGGATTTGGAATATACGGTATAGCCTGCACATGTTTTTTCTTTTGGAGCATAAAGCTAAATTTAGAGTTTCAGATTTAGGACTGTGATTCTGTAGTAAACAATGTTTGTATTTAAATAGTATAAAATTACCACCAGTCTTCATACTGTTCAACTTGAAATATCAGGAAGCTTTAGTGCCACCTAATATTCTTGATTGCTTGCCTCCAGTAGCTTTGACGAGCTGGGCTGTCGTTGGCCTGCTGTGTGTGTACTGGTGCTCCCTCCTCGTTTGCTAATTTGAGGTGCTTAAAACAGACTTCAGTCTTTTCAGGTGTGCATTATTAGTGTCAGGAGGCAGCTGAGCTTCCAAGCTATGGAGTATTTTTGAAAATTTATTTTTTACTTAGTTGGGAAGAAAATAGCTCTTTGGCCTCAATGAATCTTAATGAATCTTTCTTCTTATACTTTTTTTTTTTTTTTTTGAGATTTGTTTTTAATTTTATGTGTGTGGGTGTTTTGCCTGCATGTATGTCTGTGCACCTTGTGCATGCTTGATAACCATACAGATCAGAAGAGGGCATTAGATCCCCTGGGACTGGAGTTAAAGATGGTTGTGAGCTGCCATGTGGTTGCTGGGAATTAAACCCTGGTCCTCTGGAAGAGTAGCTAGTACTCAACCACTGAGCTATCTCTCTAGCCTTGACATCTTACTAAGATACTTACACACTTTTGTCCTTTGGTTGACAGAGTTAACTAAGCTTTATAAAATCCCTTTGTTCTTTTCCTGTGGCTGTATCAGGCCAGGGTTTGGAGAAATTCTGTGTTCAGTAGAGGTTTTTCATTTCTTCTAATGTTACACATTTCCCCCAGAGGCTGGGAAGCCTGGGAACCCCTTCTCATAATAGTTTAATTGCAGAAAATTAAGTAATGGAATTATAGAGGAAACCAGTTATTTCACAAAGTATCTAAATATTAAGCTAGTTTGTGATATTATAATAATGTTTCAGTGCATTATGTAAAAAAGATGGAGAACCATAGTAACTTCCTGATTCTGAGTCAGAGTGAGCAGTGCTTGGCTCTGTGCCAGCTGTTGTGAGTCTAGAGTGATGATTTCTGATTGGAATTGAAAATAATGCTCAATTTAAGTTACTTTAGTACAAATACACACCCCTCTTTTTCAGTTTTATGGAGGAAGAAGCTAATGGTTTTGAGCCATATAGAACTACTTTTTGTAAATATTGTAATTACTAATTTGTATTTTGGGGGAAGCTTATAACTAATTTTCATTAAATCCTGCATATATGTGGAACAAGAAATATAAGACATTTTCTTTACTGTTTAACATGAGAATGTTAATTTTCAGTCAGAAATTACTGAATTGCTATGTAATTATGTGAGAGGACTTAACTATTAACTTGTTTTTCCCACTTTGCTTCTGCTTAGCTTCCAGGAAGCTCGGGATGAGCTAGTTGAATTCCAGGAAGGAAGCAGAGAATTAGAAGCAGAGTTGGAGGCACAGTTAGTACAGGCTGAACAAAGAAACAGAGACCTGCAGGCTGATAACCAAAGACTGAAATATGAAGTGGAGGCATTAAAGGTAATGGCAGAAGCCCCTTCCCTGAGCCCAGTGCTGTCCAGGTATTAAAGTGGGAAGTGTGGGGCCGTCGAGGTGGCTTTATGAGGAAAGGCATTTGCCACTAA
>JADRCH010000210.1:1008490-1051886 GCA_019843965.1 Rhynchomys soricoides | reverse complement strand
GTACTTAAGAAAATCAAGCACCCCCAAATATATGTGTGTGTGTGTGTGTGTATATATATATATATGTATAGCTATATGTATAGATGTATAACATATATATATCATATATATATAACATTTAAAAAATTTATATGAGTACACTGTTCCTCTCTTCACACACACCAGAAGAGAGCATCAGATCCCATTACAGATGGTTGTGAGCCACCATGTGGTTGCAGGGAATTGAACTCATGACCTCTGGAAGAGCAGCCAGTGCTCTTAACCACCGAGGCATTTCTCCAGCCCCCTATTTTAAAAGTTTGATAGATTTAAATTATTTTTAATAGAATCAAGAGATGATTCAGAGTTTTGGACTTCCCATAGGACATTTATGGTGGTCAGTTTTCTGCTGCCTTCACTACATTTTAGTTCCTGTATTTCCTAAAGCTTCTGATTTTTTTTTTTTTTTTTTGACAAATTGCTTGCCTTATTGTGTACTGCCTTAAAATTATATTTACATGACATGTGCATTCCCTTTTCTCTTTCTTTTTGGTATTGTTCTTAGCTTCTTGAGTTTTAGAATTTAATTTGGGTTAGAAATCTTCAAAAAGGAGTTGTCATGCCCAGGGATGGGTCAGTGGTTGGTAGACATGCTTGCCTAGCATGTGCATGGCCCTGAGTTCAGTTCTTCTCTATATCCATGACTTGGAGGCTTAAGAGTATTTCCTTCTTTTTAGATATAGAATATGTTTTAAAAATAAAATAGACTGTCTTTCATATTCTCTGACCATCTCACGTAAACAGTGTATTACCACATCTACACCCAGTTTCCCTCTCTTCCTCCTCTCACCTACTCCCAACTTGGTCCCTACGCCTTTGTCTTTTTTCTCTCCTGTAACCCACTGAGTACAATTCTGCCTGTTGTAATGTTAACTGATCTTGTTAGCGTGCTCTTACGTAGGTTGTGTGTTGGTAACTGTAGCTGTAGTGATTGCAAGGGCCATGTTGTATCCAGAAGATAACATTTTAAATATTTTACAAAATTCTTTCTCGCCCTTTAGTTCTTACGTTCTTTGTACCTTGTCTTCTGTGGTGTTTCCTGAGCCTTGTTGGTGGGATAGGATAGTGTTGGTGGTGTTAGAGATGTCCCATTTAGGGCTGAGCATTCATAGTCTGTTGTTATGGCCAATGTTGAAGGCAGTACTGATCTATGGGTATAAACTTGTGTTTAGGCAGATAGACATTGTTTAGCAAACAAAACAAAACAAAACAAAAACAAACTGTAAGCAGGTACCTCACTATGGTCTGTGACCTTTTGACCTGGTTTATAGTACTCGGCATGAATTCCCTTCCATGAGGCAGGCCTCAAATCCAATCCAGAAGTGGTTGGTTACCCCATAACCTTCATACTGTTACTGCATTAGTGGGCACATCTAGCCTGGCAGGTCAGTACTGGTGCATGTAGGGTGCTCTGCTGGGTAACAACACCAGCAGCCTGTATGGCATCTTCTGGCACCGTGAAAGCGGCTCAGTTTAGCTCTACATTGTATGTTCTATAGCTAATATGTGCTGTGTCTTCAATAGTAGGGTTTTAATATCAAGTTTTGGTGGGTAACCAAGAGTAATCAATGACCCTGTGATATGAGGGCGTCTGGGGCCCTTGGGAGTATTTCTGTTGAGAGTGAGTATGTGTTGGGAGCTGGAGGAGGTCAGGGAAAGAGTAGGGGTTTTGAACTCTGAATGGCTTGGTGCTTTACCCTGGGTTGCACTCATCTTGCAAACCTAGGTTACCCCATCAGGTTTAGGTTTTCTTTGTAAAGATTTTAAAATTATGTGTCTCTGTGGCTATGCCATATGAGTACAGTACCCACAGAGGCTAGGAAAGAGCATTGGATCTCTGGGAGCTGGAGTTACAGGTGGTTGTGAACCACTTGACATGCGTGCAGGGAATCCGACTCTGGGTTTTGCAAGAGCATCACTTCCTCTTAACTTCAGAGTCATCTCTCCAGTTCCCAGGTTTAGATTTTGAGGAAAGGATTCTATTACTTTTCAGAAAGATCAGTTTTTCTGAGAGAGAATTGCTACCATATTTGTTTTACATGAATTAAGGATTTAGAGTAGTTTTGTCTGTGTAGTTTAAGGAGGGGGCGCCATCAACTCAGATTGTGGTGGAGTCCTCTGACTTTTTCTTTAATTTTAATTTTCCTTTAATTTGGGAAATTCCTTTATTAATAGATGATTACATATTAATCACATCCTTCTTTGCACCTTTCTTTCAGGAGAAACTAGAGCATCAGTATGCACAGAGCTACAAGCAGGTCTCGGTGTTAGAAGATGATTTAAGTCAGACCCGGGCCATTAAGGAGCAACTGCATAAGTATGTGAGAGAGCTGGAGCAGGCCAATGACGACCTGGAGCGAGCAAAGAGGTATAGGATACTGTGCATTCTATGAGCATAACCAGTTGTTAGCTCAAGCGTTCATGTAAGTCTTAGAAACCCATTTCTCCCTCAGTATCTTATGTCCTTTGTGACTCCTTGGATTTAAAGGAAATGAAACAAAACAACAACAGGCCAGGCTTGATAGTACACATCTTGAATCCCACCCAGTACATGGGAGACTGAGGCAGGCGGATCTCAAACTCAGAGATCCATCTGCTTCTGCCTCCAGAGTGTCTGTTATTTTTCCTTAACCACTCTAACTCATACTACTTTATAATTATTGCCTAGTATGTTTTCTTTTGTACTTATCAGTTGACTCTTGGTTGACATGGTGCTAGTCACTGTCCTTGTAGCTGATCCATAAGAGGACTTGCTGTGATAAATGGTCTGGTAAGAAGAATGTGTAGGCTGCTCTAGGGCAGCTCTAGTGCCTGTAGGGACTTGGGAAGCCTTTTTTATAAGTTGGGGTTGAGACTGCAAAGAAGGCGGAGAGACAATGAAGATGCTGAGAGGTGGGAAGGCATCTGAAGTATTTTATTAAGAGGTTATTTTAGGACTTGAGAAACTGCTCAGCAAAAAGACTGCTCTTCCAGGAGTTCTGAATTCAATTCCCAGCAGCCACATGGTGGCTCACAACCATCTGTAATGGGATCCGATGCCCTCTTCTGGTGTGTCTGAAGACAGCTACAGTGTACTCATATACATTAAATCAATAAGTCCGTCTTTTAAAAAAAAAAGATTGGAATTGGTATTCTGAGTTGTAATTTAGGTTGGAAAATTTTATTTCTGTAGCAGAGACCAGGGAATGGGAGCCCACAAGAGTAGGTACGTGTTAATTTTTGCTGAATGGAGTGAGATCATTCTTCAAATTGGGTCAGGCTGACTCGGTTAAGAATGACAGGAGATAAACTGATTGCTTTCTTTTGTACTAGCTGTTTGTACATGCTGTTTAATTCATGGGCTTTAAATCATTTTTTTTTAAAGGGCAACAATAGTTTCACTGGAAGACTTTGAACAAAGGCTAAATCAGGCCATTGAACGAAATGCATTTTTAGAAAGTGAACTTGATGAAAAGGAATCTTTGTTGGTCTCAGTACAGAGGTTAAAGGATGAAGCAAGAGGTAAGCTTTGTAACTTAGCAAGTATTTATCCATTGCCTCGTCCCTGAGTAAGTGCAAGGGCTAACCCTTTTGATGGTGCTAGGAATCACACCCAGGGCCTTGCGCATGCAGGGTAAGCACTGTGCTTCTGAGCTGTGTTCCAGCTCCAGTTTCTCTGAAGCTCTAGTTTTATATGTATGCCTTTACAGACCTTTCAATCACTGTGCCAAGTGCTTTTAACTTACTTCATACCCATATCATCAGCACTAAGAAGTAGGTATGACCTCCATATTGTAGATGAGAAAAAGGAGACCCAGAGAGTTTGAGAGTTCTCAGTGTGGTACTGCTCTCAGTTGGGGTTTTTTTCTTTATTGATTGTATTTAAATAACTCCATGTTATTTACATAGAAATATATATACACACACATGTATATATATATGTTGCTGTTTACATATTATACATGTAACTAGTACACGCTTTCTTTAAAACTTCTTTTTCCTCAGAAACACAGTAACATTGAGAATGTTATAAATCAGGGAAGCCCACTTACAGAGTTTATTTAGTTTACTTTTTCATGTTTGTATAGAAGTATGTCTGTATGTTTTCCCTTATATCATTCCTGACTTCTTTCCTATGAGCAGACAAAAATGGACACACATTTCTTTCTTTTCTGCTTAATATAGGGAATATACGTGGCATATAAATTTATTTTGTATAGTGTTTTGCCTGCATGCACACCTTCATGCCAGAGGAGGCACCAGACTTCATTACACATGGCTGTGAGCCACCGTGTGGCTGCTGGGAATTGAACTCGGGACCTCTGGAAGAGAGTACTATTAACCTCTGAGCCATCTCTCCAGCCCTGGCATCACAAATATTTAAAGCAGGCGTTGGGTCTGGAGAAGTGATGGCTCAGCAGCGAGGAGCGTGTGCTGCTCCTGCTCTTGTTTCCTCTCTAATACTCTGAATCTCACTGTGCTGAGGAGGAGAGAGGGAAGTCTACAGAAAGTGTCTTTAACTCTATGTCATCTCTTTTTACAGATTTTCAGTGCCTTTTTATTTTCTTTTTCCTGAGGGTGATGTATTCATTGGAAGGTTTTTTTTTTTTTTAAAGTTAAGAGTTTTTAAAAGTTTTATTTTATTTTATCTTTTTTATGTGTAAGGGTGTTTTGGCTGCATGCATGTGTACCATGCTTGGTGCTCTTGGAGCTAGGGGAGGGCATCAGATCTCTGCAACTGGAGTTACAGATAGTTGTGAGCTACCGTGTGGGTGCTGGGAATCAAATCCTCATCTTTTGGAAGAACAGTGAGTGCTCTTAAGTGCTGAGCTACCTCTCTAGCCCCTGAAGAACTGTTTTAATTTTTGTAATATATAAAGTATTAACTTAGTATTGTTTGTTTATAGATTTTGTTTTACGGTGGTAGGAGTGAACACAGGGCCTTGTGCTTGACAGGCAAGCCTTACACTTCTGGCTCCATTCCCAATTTTGTTCATTGCTGGTTTCATCATTTGTTCCGAGGTGGTGGACTTAGTATCTGCTAGGCAAGTGCTCCATCCCTGAGCTGCTTTCCTAGCATTTTACTTATTTTAATTGCAGTCAAAACAAAACAACAATAACAAAAAACCCCAAAACAAAACAACACTACAAATTTAATATCTTATCTATTTTGTTTTTTGAGACAAGGTCTCACTATATCACCCTGGCTGGCCTAGATCTCACTATGTAGACCATACTGGCCTCCAAATCAGAGATCTCCCTGCCTCTATCTTCTCAAGTGCTAGAATTAAAAATTAAAAGTGTGCTACCATACCGAGATGGTTTTTAAATTTTTATTATTATTTATGTGACTGCTTGTTTTAACTTTAGTGTCCTCAAGGTTTATGTTGTTGTGACCAGATTTTTTTTATTTTAATTTTTTTTATTGCATTTGCGTGTGTGTGTGTGTGTGTGTGTGTGTGTGTGAGATGCCTGTGCCTACCTGCGTTAGTGTAAAAGCATGAGTGTGGGGTTCAAAGGACAATTTTTGAGAATTTGTTCATTCCCCTTTCTTACAGAAAATAGATTAAAAATTCCATTCTACATCATTTTCTTTTCCTTTGTGAGTGAGCTGTGGGGTTGCTTGCATCTTTAGTTCTTGTGAACAAAGTTGTTGTGGATATAGGTTACATATCTGCCTCTTTATATCCTTTTTCTTTTAACATATTTTTTGAGCTGGGCAGTGGTGGCGCACGCCTTTAGTCCCAGCACTCTGGAGGCAGAGACAGGTAGATTTCTGAGTTCGAGGCCAGCCTGGTCTACAGAGTGAGTTCCAGGACAGCCAGGGCTACAGAGAAACCCTGTCTTGAAAAAAAAAAAAAAAAAAAAAGACATTTTCAGGGTAGTTATATAATTGGAAACATTAAAAATTTGGTATTGAAAAAGGATTTTACAGTGGTAGTTTAAAAATCTGAGGTATGGCAGCGCAAGCCTTTAATCCTGGTGCTCTGGAAGCAAAGACAATGGGATCTTTGTAAGTTTGAGGTCAGCCTCATCTACATAGAGAATTCCAGGCCTACCAGAACTGCATAGTGAGACCTTGTTTAAACAAAATAATAAAAAAATAAAGAAAATCATAAAACCTTTTTTAAACTTCATTGGTTTTTGGTAGTAATCTGTGACATATGTAAATATATATGCAGTTGGTTAGGAATATTTTATGTTATTTAGTTTCACTATGAGTTCTATTTGTGTCCTTTTTTTTTTTTTTAAAGAGTTTTAAAATTTTATTTATGTATGTATGTGTATGCTACTTATGTTCAGGTGCCTGCATAGGCCAGAAGAGGGTATCATATCCCCTGGAGCTAGAGTTACAGGCATCGGTCTAACATGGATTGGGAACTGAACTTGTCTAGTGGAAAAGTCATCTCTTCAGCCCTCACTTTTCAATTTATTTTTGCCTTTGGGCATAATACTGTTCTCTAAGAGGTTATAGCATTTTAAAATTCTTTTTTTAAAGTTATGTTTATTGTGTGTGTGCGCGGGCTCGTATCAGCCACTGTACAGGTGTGGAAGCCAGAGACACCTTGTAGGGTTGGTTCTCTCCATCCTCCCATGTCTATGTCAGGGATGGAACAACGGTTCTCAGGCTTGGTAAGAAGTGCCTTCGCTACTAAGCCATCTCACTACCCCACATTTGTAAGTTCTAGGAGAGTTCACATTTCTGTTCTAGAGATAAGAATTTTTAGATAGGAAGGTTGTTTTGAGTAATTTAGGTATGTCTTTACCATGTTTTGGTTGGGACTTGCAGGATATGCTTGCTCCCTCTAATGAGCATTCCTGCTTTTGTTTGCAACATTTTGCAGATTTAAGGCAAGAGCTAGCAGTTCGGGAACGACAACAGGAAGTGACTCGAAAGTCTGCTCCTAGCTCTCCAACTCTGGACTGTGAGAAGATGGATTCTGCTGTCCAAGCCTCGCTCTCCTTGCCTGCAACGCCTGTTGGGAAAGGCACAGAAAACAGTTTTCCTTCACCAAAAGGTTTGCGTTTTCTCTTTAAGGCCATGTTAGATGATCAGGTTTAAATGCATTTGCTGGTGGAGCAGGAGCTGCTACAGTTCAAGCGTGAATTGCAGTTTACAAGTTATGTTGGTATCCAGGAAGCAAGGGAAGAACTGTTTTTCTAGGTCACTGATATGTAGCAATGAGATGATGTCTGTACTCAACACAAGAGCAGCTTAAATACAATTTTTAAAAAGTTAAAAGTTACTTATTTATATATTTTCTAAGACAGGGTTCCTGTGAGTAGTTCTGGCTGTCCTGGAACTCACTCTGTAGACCAGGCTGGCTGCTTCAAACTCAGAGATCTGCCTGCCTCTGCCTCCCGAGTGCTGGGATTATAGAGTGTGCCACCATGCCCAGCAAGTTAAAAAGTTTTTAAGTTTTGAAATTTATTTTTACGAGCTTATTTTGGTTATTGTAGAGATATATGTTCGTGCAGGTCTCTCTCTCTCTCTCTCTCTCTCTCTCTCTCTCTCTCGTCTTTTTTGGGCCTGGGTATTGAACTCAGAGCTCTGTGTGCTTGGCAAAAGGCACTGACACTGATCTATAGTCTCAGTTCCATGTTGAAAATTTGAAAGCACAAAAAAGATAAAAAATTTTACAGAGGTTTTTTTTCTTTTTTCTTTTTTCTTTTTTCTTTTCTTCTTTTTTTTTTTTGTTTTTTTGAGACAGGGTTTCTTTGTATAGCCCTGGCTGTCCTGGAACTCACTATGTAGACCAGGCTGGCCTCGAACTCAGAAATCCACCTGCCTCTGCCTCCCAAGTGCTGGGATTAAAGGTGTGTACCACCACTGCCCGGTTGGTGTTTAGTTTTGAGACACAGTCTCACCAAGCCTAGGCTGTCCTGAAGATGACCTTGAATTAATTCCTGATCTTCGTGCCTCTCCACCCAGGTTCTGGGATTACAGGCATGTGCCATCACACCTAGTCTCTAATGTTAAGTTTTTTGATCCCATCTAAATAATTATGTCTTGCTTTTGCCATTTAGTATGTCATAGAAAAACACACTTTATACACAGATATGAAGAGAACTTTGAGTTACTATTTAGGTTGATATAAGGTTGTCTGAGATAGAATATTCTGTTAGATGGGTCTTGACTGCCCACAAAGGTACTTTTGAGGGGAACTGTTAAGATTCATCTCATTGTCAGCCTGTGTGTTTGTAAAGCATTCTGTAGCTAGTCTATGAGCCTTGCAGTGCAATCCCAGAACTATCCAGTTCCAGCTGGTTTAGGTAGTCTGCAGTTCATATCCCAGCTTCCTCCACTGCCCATGGCCTCCTGCCCTTCTCCAAATATATTTTATCCCTTAGAGTGAGAGGGGTTCTCTGGGCAGTTAAGGCATCATTTCCTGTGTTTGTTCTGCTCAGGTGGCCAGAAGTGACTGTTAAACTTTATACTAATTTAAATGAATGGTGAGATTCCTGTGTCAGTCACATTTCATTATTGAGAGTATTATCATGCTGATTACTGGTTTGGCACAGTATTTCTCTCTGTGAGTGGTTAGATCTATTTCATATATGTGAATACACCATAGCTGTCTTCAGACACACCAGAAGAGGGCATCAGATCTCATTACAGATGGTTGTGAGCCACCATGTGGTTGCTGGGAATTGAACTCAGGACCTCTGGAAGAGCAGGCAGTGCTCTTAACCACTGAGCCATCTCACCAGCCCCTCAGCACAGTATTTCTCTTCTCTTTGTCTTGCCTTTCCCTTTCCTTTTTTTTTTTTTTTTTTTTTTTTTTCTTGAGATATGGTTTCACTCTGTAGCCCCGTCTACCCTGGTACGTGTGTGTGTGTGTGCGCGCGCGCGCGCGCGTGAGCGCTCTTCCCCCTCCCCCATACACACACACATACATACATGTACACCTACACACCAGGCTGGCCTCAACCTCACAACGATCCCCCTGCCTATACTATACCCATATACTGTACCCAGTTTGGCATATTTTATTTTTTTCAATTGCAAGTAATTTTTATATACGATATTCTGATCATGTCTTCCCTCCCTCATCTCCTCCCAGACCCTCCTCACCTCCCCACCTTCTTTCTCTCTGTCTTAGGAAAACATTTGAACAAGAGTAAAACAAAACTAATGAAAAACAAAGAGCATGAGAAATACATACACATGCAGACACACACCTACCCCATAAAAATACAAAACTGAAAATGGTAATGAACAAGCAAAAGACCAGAAAGGTAAAAAATGCTGAAACAAAGCAATATGAGGCAAAAAAGAAAAAAGACAATGCCTAAGAATACCTTTGTATTGGTTTGTGTTGGTCATCTACTGCTGGAGGGCATAGGACTTGCCTATAAGCGTGGTGTGTTGACCCTGTGAGATGCCCTTGGAGAAACTAAGTTTTCCTTTGTGGATGGTCGTCAGTTAATTGGCAATAGCACCTTGGTTAGGGATGGGGCTCATGTCTGCTTCCCCATCTCAGCCCTGGCGTCCTGGCTGGTTTGGACCTGTGCAGGCACTGTGCATGCTGCCACAGTCTGAGAGTTCATATGTGGTGCCGTTCTTACGGAGCATCCTCGTAGCATCTGTTAGGTGGGCAGCGGGCAGCCCTCTGCCCTCATAGTTCTCTTCTCAGGCTCTCCAGGAATATCTGTTGGGATGTTTAAGGATCTTTGTCCTTGAAGCAGTTTGGAGAAGTGACACACTGATGTAGTCTAATAGTTAAGCTTCTTTATAATGCTTCTCTTTATACTTAGTCTGTACCTTGAAACAGTATGATAGTGCTTCAAATGTGTTTTGCTTTGTAACGTCATCAATATAGTCCAGATATAAAGAGAGCCACTGATGTCATTACTCTGCTCTTCTCTTTCTGTAGCTATACCAAATGGCTTTGGAACCAGTCCACTAACTCCTTCTGCTAGGATATCAGCACTAAACATCGTGGGAGATCTCTTGCGGAAAGTAGGGGTGAGCATTCAATTATTTATCACTAGGTGCGTCCACTGTGGAGGTAGTATTGAACTGTCTCTTTCCTGTGGTGAGAACCATATGAAGTTGAGAAACACCTCATGTACTGATGAGCAGGGACTAGACCCGAGTAAACCCCCAGCCCTGGGTGTAAGGCATTTCTGGAAGAGCCTGGGCTTTGAGGTTGCCTGTGTAACTCTTCCCATTGCTGTCCTGTGTACAGTGCCGCACCTCAGGTTCTCTTCTTTGCCCCTGGCTCTTATCCTCCTGTTCTTTTTCTTCATCTTGTATTTTGTGGGATAGTGTGTAGCTTGGGGCATTGCCAGCCGCTCTTTATCTGGGGCTTATTGCTCTCAGGACACCCCAACTTGAGCTCCTCATTCTCGGCTCTAAGCTTGTTTTTAGTAACTTGGCTTTTGAAATATGAGACTGGTTGTTTCTTATCAACTTTTAAGACTTACGTATTTTATAATTTAATGTGTAGGAGTTGGATGTATGTCTGTGCACCATGTGTGTGTGAGTGGTGTCTGCCGAGGTCAGAGAGGGTGTTGGATCCCCTGGGGCTGGAGTTAACAGATGGTTGAGAGGTGCTGTGTGGCTGCTGGGGATCAAACCCCAGCCGTCTGCAAGAGCCGCAAGTGCTCTAACCTCTGAGCCAGCTCTCCAGTTCTGGCTTTTCTTTCTTTCTTTCTTTCTTTCTTTCTTTCTTTCTTTCTTTCTTTTTTTTTAAACAAAATTTTAAAAAAGTGTGTGTGCGCGTGCTGCAAGCCCCTACTAGAGCTACTAAACACCACACTTGGCTTTTTGATTTAAGATTTTTTTTTATTATTATTTAATTATGTGTATATGTATGTCTGAATGTGAGTATGTATATAAGAATGCAGGTGTCCTATGAGACCAGAGGGATCAGATCTCCTGGAACTGGGCTTAACAGCCACCTGATAAGGGTTCTGGGAACTGAACTCAGGTTCCTCGGGAGAGCAGTATGCTCTCTTAACCACTGAGCCATCATCTAGCCCCAGGTCTTCTGTTTGTTAAAATATGAGTTTTAGGGATCAAATTCAGGGTGTGTCAGGCTTGCAAGGCAAGCACCTTTGTCTGCTGAGGATTTTACCCTGCACCGTCTTGCTGGTCCCTGGAACCTCTTGAATGTTAAGCTAGTCCTCGGCTACTGAGCTGTACCACTCTTAAGCCTGGCCTCTTTCCCTTTCTCCTTTCAACTCCATTCTGTCCTTTTCATGGAGACACTGTCTACTGTATACATAGTTCACACTGGCCCAGGCTGGCCCTGAACTCATTATAGTCCAGGCTGGCCCTGAACTCATGCTGCTTCTCTCTCTGCCTGCTTAGTGCTTGGGATTATTTAGCATACCTAGCTCTTGTTTTCTTTTTTCTTCCTTCTTTCTTTCTTTCTTTCTTTCTTTCTTTCTTTCTTTCTTTCTTTCTTTCTTTCTTTCTTTCATAGGGTCTCACTGTGTAGCCCTGATGGACATGGTATTTGCTAGGTAGACCAGCTGGCTTCCAACTCAAAGAAGTCTGTCTGCTTCTGCCTGTAAAGTGCTGGGTTTAATGTTGTGCCCCTCCATGCCTGGTTTTTTTAATTTTACAAAGCAAAACTAAAGGCCATTCTTCATATTACCTCTCTCTTTTACCATCCCCTTTGTGGGCCTTTGACTGCATATGTACTCTAGGCCTTCTGGCCTGCTCTCTATTCCTGATGAAGCCTAAGACTGCTTGGTGATGCCAGTGTGGTCAAATCCAATTTGCGCACTGCTCTGAATTTTTTTTGAAGCATTCAATGCCAATGTGCCCCCACCCTCTTCAGAATGTCCTCTTTTCTTGGCGTCCCTTGCTGTCTCTTGTCTGTCTCCACCGTACTGCCCACTTCTCTTTGTCTTTCCTTTGTCCTTTCTTTCAGTGATGGTCTTCCTGTGCACAGTCATGGTTTCATCTACCACTGGATGTTGAGTTTCTATATCTTAATCTCTAGACCATTTTTTTCCTTTGAAAAGACCCCAGGCTTGTACCACCTGAGTGCATCACTGATGTCTGAAACATAATTTTTTACCTGCCATATGACAGATGCACAACATATATACGTGGGTGGACAAGTCTCTTCATTGAATATAGGAAATTAAAGGTTTCAGTATGAATTTATTTACAAGTCAGAGCATCCTAGAGGGTCATTATTTCTGTCATTATTTAGCTAACTCATTGTACTTTTACCATAAGAAAGGGGCAGAGGAAAAAGAAGTTTCAGTTTGTTTTTGGTTCTGTTTCATATGTTTTTATTGAAATGATGGGGTAGGATGTCCATACAGATTCTGAAAGTGTGTATTTTCTGTGGATTTCTAATCCTTTGGTCTTGTGAATTAGAATAGACTATAATCTTTTTCACCATGGCATATATTTTTCCTTTTTGGGAGTTAGTGGAAAGATACTTCATGTGGGAGAAATTTTGTTGGGAAAGCAGGGTTCCCTGCTATCCAAGTGTGGAGAGATGAGGGGTTCCTGCTCTTTCACATCAACTGTTTGCACATGACAGGTGTTGTAACAGAGTTGGAGAGGGTAAATGATAAAGGGCAGGATCATTTGCAGGTGAATTAATTATAGACAAAAGGCATCAGGTACACAGTTTATAGTATACTATCACAAAGAAAATGGATCACTTTATATGAGATTGGAAATGGATCTGTTCTGATGCAGTGGAAACAAACAGAGGAACCTATAGAAAAAGTGGACGGCATTAAAAACATCTCAAGTTGATGATTGTTTGTAGTGCTTGCTGCACAAGTACACAAAGTCCCAACCTCAACCAATATTGTAGAACTTAACAAATAATGAATGGGGTTGGAAGGTCTAGGGTCTTTACCTGCCTACTGGCACCATGGTTTTCTTAGGTGTGAATTATATGTGTCCCTCAGTGATACTGAGAGGAAAAAGTTAAATTTCTGAGCTCATTAAAAAGAAGGTCAGTGTAAATAAATGTTCCTTGTTCTACTAGAAAGATAATTGATTATGGCTTCACTATTGGCCATTTTCCTGGAGACTGAAGCCTGAAATAGAAATGGTTTGAGATGCAGATTTTTTTTCTGTACAGCCACTGTTTTGACAACCATTCCTTCTTTCTTTGTAGGCTTTAGAATCCAAGTTAGCAGCTTGCAGGAACTTTGCAAAAGACCAAGCATCCCGAAAATCCTATGTTCCAGGGAGCGTTAACTGTGGGGTAATGAACAGCAATGGCCCAGAGTGCCCAAGGTCAGGGCGAGCAACTTTCTTCCATAAAGGGTAAGTCCTTGACTTTTTTTTTTTTTTTTTGGCAGTTCTAGGGCTAAAACAAACCCAGGGCTTCATGGACAGTAATTCTATCACTGAGCTACAGTCCCAATCCTTGGACCCTCCGATCACTTTAAGTTTACAAAGCCAGGCTACCAGAGTTTTGAAGGTTTCATACATGGATAAGTTTCCCTGTTTTTCTTGTTCAAGTCCCAGAGGACAGAGATCTGTTGTTGACTTGTGGTTCCCAAGGAGTTTGCTGCCCCTGAAATCTACAGCTTCTGTCCTGGGGTAGACTCTTAAAGGCAACTGTGCTGGGCTCAGGAGAATCTGCAGAGCTTCTGTGGGCCTGTTCTCCAGATCCTTATAGCTTAGGAGACTCAGCAAATCTCTTTTAAGAGAAGGGGAGATTGTATGTAGACTGTATGGCAGACCTTTGAAGATTTTAGAAAAACACAAAGTTCTAAAGTATTTAGACACTGAGTCATACAAGTGAGAGTTCAAGGCCAGCCTTGTACTTAGTGTGTTTCCAGCCAGCTAGAGCTTCAGTTTTAGACTGACTTTAAAAAAACAAAATGTGTGTGTGTGTGTGTGCGCGCGCCCATACATATGTGTGTGCGTGTGCGCGCGTGTGCTCGCACACACACGCACACGCACACATGCTTATATTCAAATAACAAAAAGCTTTAAGCTTAAAGCAGTGGTATATTGTTAGTGAAAACATTTCAGTTAGCGTAGCATATGTGCAGTAAGAAGTAAGCTTCCTATTTTCACACTATTGTGGTTATTCCTTAGAGTTAATTTTTAGGCATGCAAAAATCAGATTTTTATGCATCTGCCATAAGCTTCTTACAGCACATCTACAAGGGTACAGTTTAAATATCGCTCAGTAACTTGCCTGTTTTGATTTACATTGCCAGTATCTTTCCATGTCATTACGTTTCATTCTGTCTTATTTTGTTTTCTCTCTAATATGCATAGCTATCTTCTTGTTATAGACATAATTTAATATAGTGAACTAATTAGGACCTATAATCTGTCTGCTGATCACGTACCTTAGGTGGTAGTTACTGGAACAGCAGCTGCCGTGGTCATGATCCCTTGCATTGTCTCTTGTGAGCGGAATAGGCAGCTTTAAAAACAAAACAGAACAAAGCAAGGATAGCTCTAGAAAACATCACTATTTTGAAAGGTGCTTATATTTCTGATGTCCTCAGTAGTTACAGCTTAAGGACAACCTGACTGTTATATACAATGTGCTCTCTCTTCGTCGCTGTTTTTGGCTTTTGAGATAGATGCTCACTATTTAGCCCTGGTTGTCATGGAACTCACTCTGCAGACTAGGCTAGTCTTAAACCCACAGAGATCCACCTGCCTCTGAGTGCTGGAGTAAAGGCATGTACCACCGTGTCCAGCTACAGTCTACTGTGGAAAAGGAGTTTTAAGGCCAGGCATGGTGAGGCATGCTTTTAATTCCCAGCACTGGGGAGGTAGAGGTAGGCAGATCTCTGTGAGTTCAAGAGAACTGCAAAGTGAGTTTAGGAGAGCCAGGGCTATACAGAACAGTGAGAAACCCCATCTCAAAAACAAAACAAACAAAAAAACCCCCAAAAAACCAAAAACCAAACAAACAAAAAACCAAACCCAAAAACCAAAAAACTAAAATAAACCAAAAAAATAATTGTTCATCCTATAGTGGAGAATTGTGGCCTATTTCTGTTTCTTATGATACTTCTGTCTTGAAAAGGGTACAACAGAACCTCTTACTAAAAGCACATTGTAAAATATCAATTTGTAAGTTAGAACTCTGTTTTAACTCTTAAGGGTTTTCAGGTAGGCTAAGTATAAAATTAACTTTATCAGGCTAGGGAGGGTACATTTTGGAGCAGTTCTGGAACATGGCATGGATAGGCATGCCCACATTAGACTAGCCGTTCCCCAAATGATACAGAGGAAGTGTAAAGGAAGTCTTCAAGAGTGTTGGAAACTTGTGATTACTCCATAGTCTCTCTCTGTCTCTGGAATCATGGTTCTTGGTGGGTCGTAGGTGCCATCTTGCAGTGAGAGGAGGCATGAACCAGGGATGGATTGGTTAGGCAGGAGCCTTTGGGAAGTGCTTGCAGGTGGTCACTGCTCTGCTCTTGCACGTGCCTCCCATCCCAGTGCCAGGGCAGGCACTGCTCAGAGAGGACCTGCCCTAGGATGTGGAGCAGCAGGGTAAGCTGAAAGGAGTGTCTGCAGCTCTGCCGAACTCTTGCCCCAGGAGCAGCTAGATGCAGGTCTCCCCATCTCTGAGATGCATTGGGAGGGGGAGCAGAACAGTGCTTCTTTCTGATAGAACCACTTGTAGTTACTATTTGTGTTTTGTTTTAAATTATGAAAATTTTATGTTATACTGTTTCAACCAACAGTGAAATACGCTTTTATGGATTGGTTCTTGATATAGTGTTTGCTTTTTAACAAGTGGATTGTGGATGGTGGATGCACACTGCAGTGTTAACCTGCAGATGCTTTAGAGATTCCCATGTCCTCACTGTGCTCTGGAGGTCGCTATCCCATGGTTTGCTGTGTGGCCACATCCTTGCTGCTTTGCTTTAGTCCACTTGTCTTGTAGTCGGCCTGGCTGCTGCTTCTTTCTTTCATGTGTTGACTAGATAACAACCAGGATGTTATGTCTCAGCTAATAAGGGGAAAGGGCAAACAGCCTGGTTCCCAGATACGTTAGTAACCCTGGCATGTTAAAGGAAAGCCAGTCTTTGTAGATACAGGAAAGCGTGGCTTGGGACTTTAGCTTGTGAAAAACCCCAACTTAAAGCCTTGGCTGTGGCTGTGGTGCTAGTCTTGCTTGCCCTTTGCTCCTCACATATATGTCTGTCGCTCCATCACAGTAGCTTACCAGTGTGACTGGAGACTGACAGGTTTCTTGGAAGGTGTGAGCATATGTACTTCATATTGCTCACAGCCTTCACAGGGCAGTGCAGCCCTTGCCATGTAAAACTGCACACACCTCACTGGGTCTGTGGCCTTATATGAGTCACAAGTATTTTTGCGGATTCTAATTATCTGAGGACTTCTTAGAACTAGGAGTTTGTCTTCTGGGGTTTCTACCAGCCCCTCTGATGCAGGCTGCTGTGCCTGGTCACCCTAGTTACTCTACCACTGGTCCTCTTTATACTCTTGTTTTGAGGATATGCAGTTTGTGTGTTACTTGAATTTGTTCTAAAACATTTTATTTTCTTCCATAAATTTAATTTGGTTTTATTTGTGTTATTTGCACATGGTGCAAATTGTGGGCAAACCAGTCAGGTTTTCCTGGGTCATATGTAGGTAGGTGTGGGCTCATTTCAGGGCGTGATGTGCAAACAGTGTTGGTATTGCTCTTTAATGATTTTTCCTTTTTTTTATTAGGCAAGAAAAAGTCATATTTCCCACGTTGTTCATGGGTAACTCAATTTGTTTGCTGTGCTTTCTTCTTCTCTGTCTTAATCATGCTGTGTGGTGGAAGACACATTAACAAATGGGTTTTACTAACTGCATGGGGTGTGGATTCAGCTTTAACCAACTCTTAGCCCTCGAGTGAGCTTTCAAGATCCCGTTTGACTTGATTAACCATTGCTGTGACTTGATCACACATGCTGTTGCTGCTGTGCAGGACAGTAGCCCATCAGGAGTTGAGTGCCTGAGTTCTCAGCTAGTTGAGGGCTGAGGCAGAAGGTGGCTGGAACTTAGGAGTTTAAGCCACCTTGGCAACAGGGTGAGACACCACTTCCACAAAAGCTCAGTAGAATGATCTGGGTGGCTGAGAGTCTGCACTTCCTATTATATGGCAGGATGAAGTTTGCATTGAGGGGTAGAGGCAGTGCTAGGTTCCAGGATCTCATCTCACTGCCTTCATGGGGATGGGCTCCTTCTACCTTTGAGTTACTTCTGTTTTCTCCTTTCAGAAACTGAAGAGAATAATGAACTCCCTTTCCCTATGCTTGCTTTTGTTTCCACATTGAACTGGGCTGGTAAATGGGAGGTGTGTAGAATCCCCCTTCTCTTTCTGAACTGTTGATATAGCCTGACTATAGGACTGGAGCTGCCCGGAACTGCTCCATGCTTCTGTTTACACACAGGGAGAATGGGCTCTGGTTGCCCTCTTCTCCGTACTGCATTCATAGGCACTCATTTTGCTGCTTTGACAAGCTGAGCTTTGCTCTTTGTATTGTTTGCTGATAGACATTCTTCCTGACTGGCAGAGAAGGTGCAGTTTCTGTTGCTAAAGCATCTTTCTGGAGTTGCAGTCAGTTTTCCCTTAGCTAGACTTGGGGTGTACATTCCTGAATTGCATGTTTGGAGCCTTCTTTTGCATACTTGATTCCTAGGGCTGTCTCCATCCTTGCCTGTGCCTTTAATTTATTTCTGTACATCTGCTCCTGGTATATTCAAAGGCTCTTCTCTTGGGAGTCTTCCTCACTGAATCAATTTACTTTCCTGAAATGACCTCTCCAGGCCAAAAACACGTCTGGAGACCGGCCTTTTTCTTCTGATTTTAACTTATTACCTCTTGATTCAGAAGAGAAGTGCTAGGTGAGACCCTCTGCTCAGCCCACTGCCAAATTCTCCTATTCACAGAGATGTTACTGGCTTTCCACTAGAGCTCATATGTACCGGGAACATGGAACTGGTTGTTCGCTGAGGGCTTCTGAGTGGCTTGTGACTAGAGGAGGCTGGGAAGAGGTAGAACACCTGGAGGCAGTTGGGGCAGAACAACTCACTAACACTCAGTGGGTGAGCCTGGGCTAATGACTGGATCTTCTCTTGGTTTGTTTCCCTTTATAACAATGGAGACAAACTTGATGCTACTTTAAAAGTGCATTTTAGTCCTGTACCGTTTCTGTGTGAGGGACTGTCCTTGTGGCTGCTTCTTTTGCATAACCCCAGCAAACCATATGACAAACTCTTGGCAACCTCTTGGCGGACAGTGTGCCCTGTCTGAAGAGTTGGGGGCTTTCAGTAGTGTAGCTGAGGACAGGAATGGAAGTTCATGTGTTGAACACTAGGTCTCCAATGCTGTTCTTCCTCTGGTGGTCGAGAGCATCAGAAGCAGCTCAGTGTCTCCACAGGCAAGTGACAGACACATGGAGTTATGAGGCAAGCCCTGCACAGGCAAACAGCACAGGCATGCAGCTTTTGGGAAGAAGATTTAAAGAGAGAAAACTCTGCTGCTGAGCACAGAAGTAGAAGGAATGGGGCTAGGGGCTTGAGCAGGGTGTATCCTGCTGCTGTTGGTTTCTGTGTATGGCTTAATGCAGATTTCAAGTATGGGCTGTGTTCAGTCTCTTGAAATATGAACTCTTGTTGTCAGGGGTTCCTGCATGTCTGTTTCTGTGTGCCATTAGTGACTGCTTAGGCACCAGTGGTCTTTGCAGGGAATATGTGGCTCATTTTTTAGAATGTCTCCTTGTGAGTCTGTATTCCTTGGATGCTTCCACAAGCAAGTGGGGGATTAGTGGTGCACAAGATGATGCATTGTGGCCCCTCAGAGTCACTAATGGGAGGGATTCTCCTACCAAGTGTCTAGACTAGAAAGGCTGAGTTGCCTCCTGAGAGGTCTTGTGTCTCGACCTCTCCTTCTCCTCCTGCTTCCTGTGGCTGCATGCTGGTGGGTGGGTTTGGGGGTGTCCTCTATCTTGCTGGGTGTGCCTGGATGCTGGCTGGCCCTTCTGTGGAGCTGGGTTGCTGTGTTTAAGAAACAACACATTTTCTCATCTGGCCTTGCTTGCTAAGCATTAATTTTTTTTCACCTTGAGATACTGGTATTGGAATAGATTTATAACATCATAAATTGTAAACCAGTAAAATTTATTACAACTCAGAGAAGAATACATTTTGTTAAAATTTTCTTCTATGATATAGATGATTTTATATATATGCATATATAATATACATGGATAGTCTATGCATTATGTATTTACATATGTGTATGCATCTATATTCATTCTAGACTTAACCACATAGATCATAGTGTCTGTGTAAATAGAATAGAACCTAAGCTGTACATTGCTTACATTTTCTCTTTCTTCTTTGGGAGGGGTTTGTTTTGTTTAGTTTTTGTTTCTCAAGACAGGGTTTCTTCATGAAGTCTAGGCTGTCCTTGAACTCACAGAGATTTGCCTGCCTCTGCCTCCCGAGTGCTGGGATTAAAGGCGTGCGCCACAATGCCCTGCTCTTTTTTTTTTTTAAAAAACAAAACAAAACAAAAAACATCACATTGGCCATAGGCAGTTTAGGTAACCTGCCTCTTTTTCCTAATTAAATACATTCTGAATATTTTCCTATTAAAAGTATTGTAGAATACATTCTTAATAGTTGTATTTATATTTCATTGTTTTGTTGTATAATTATTTAATGAGCTTTCTATTGCCAGACATTTAGACCTTTTTAACCATTTTTAATGGTTAAAAACAAGATCAGAATTGTGTTTACAGTGGCCCACGTGGCAAAGTTGCCTAGAAAGGTGTACATGGTCCCAGTGCCCCAGGGCTGAGAACAAGCCATTCTTTTATCACCAGTGCTTTGAGTAGTTGGGACCCTACTGTGGGTAGGGAAGAGGACTAGTTACAGAAAGCAGCTAAGTGTCCTATGTGTAGAGTGTTTTAAATGAGCTTCTGTTTCTTTTCTTCTTCCCCTGCTATTCTGGTCACCCAACAGGGCAGTAAACGGCTTTGATCCAGCTCCTCCTCCTCCTGGGCTGGGGTCCTCACGCCCATCGTCAGCACCGGGTATGCTGCCTCTCAGTGTGTGAGTGCCCGGCCTCCAGGTGGGGCCCCTGCCCTCTTCCAGCAGCCCAGGACACCTACGCCTCGTCCCTCGGTGCCTGGGTCCAGCCCTGTGCCCCTCTGTCCGCCTCTTCACCATTGGCAGAGGGCAGGCTGCATGCAGTGGCGGCTGCTGGGCCCTGCCCAGCCCCAGGACTCTGCGCGATATCAATACTGGCTATTTTCTCTTCTCGCCGTAGTGCCGTTGGTTTCACATGATTGCACTTTTGTGGGTCACAAGTGATACATACGTGTATTACTCGATCACTGGATGTGGAAGTACCCATTCATCACATCTGCCTCATAGCCCCCATTTTGCTGTGCTGATAGGATTTAGTTGTGTTTAGGACATTGCAGATCTTCTAGACGTTCCCCCTCAATCAGGTTGATCAGACCTTCTAAGCTCCTGCCAAGCATCTTCAGTGCTCACAATCATGTGTCCCCCAGCCTCACCCCTGCAGTTAGGCCTGTTTCTGGCAGAGTCAGGAACGTCTCTGAATTATGGAACATTGTCTGTACCTTCTGAATTTATGTAAGCAGTACATTCCATTGCTTCTTTCTCAAAGCGGCGAGATGCCTGTCTGAGCTGCAGGAGGCAGGGGCAGCTGGGACATGAGCACTGCAGGGCTGAGCCTCTGTGTTGCCCTCTCCTCCGTGTGCCTCAGACTCAGGAGGCAGGTGGCAACCTCCTCGCCAGCTTTCCAGGCCCTCAGTTCAGTGACATCTCTCAGCATTTTTGTTTTCTCCTCTGAAGGTCCATCCAGTTGCATTGGGAAGGGTTGAGGGGCCTGATGCTGGGGCTGGCTAGTGCCAGCTCTTGGGGGCAGACTGGCTGGAGGGGTTTGTCCCTGCACCCTTTGATTATTCTCATGCTGCACTTACTGTTTACATTTGTTTTGTTGTACATAGGTTTGTAAACATTATTGCCTAAGATATTTGTATATAACTTGGGCTTTGTAGCTTTTATTTATTCAGACTCATATGGCATGTTAATTAATGACTTATGATGGTGTCCTACTCTGGGCAGCTGTATAGGATCATCATGTGGTTAAAAGAAGATACTTCCCTCCAAAAAAATCTTTTAATGTGGAAACAATAAATTTCACAGAAAAAAAAAGGGCGGGGTTGAGATTTGCTTTATTTGGTTGCTGTCCCACGAGAGAAAGACTACACAGAGGCAGTTCAGTGTCTCTTCTCCCACACGGGATGTGATGGAGAACAGGTAGGGAATGAGACAGAAGATTGAGTTAACAGACGAGGCCTTTATCATGGACGTTTCTAGTCTTGTACCATTTCCAGGGGCAGCCTGAGAATGGTCCAGACCCCACAGGATAGCAGGACTGGTGGGCTCTCTGTGGAGTGCCTTTGTGGGCCCAGGAACTGGTTTTCCAGTTGCACTTTATACTTTGTTGGCGAGAAGTGCTGCAGTTAGAGACATTACATGGACATGGGCTTCTCCTCACACTTCCCCTTGGGTTGATGTTAGCAGGTGTTTGGTAGCAAAGTTCCGGATGGCATGTTGGGGTGTATATGAGTGTGCTGTGTTCTGAGCCCTGCCTGCTTGCAGCAGCATAAACAGACAGCAAGCACACTTTATGGCTTAACACTACAAGTTTACTGAGTGTGGTGAACAGGTAGGTGGATTTCTGAGTTCAAGTTCAAGGCTAGCCTGCTTTACACAGTGAGCTCCAGGACAGCCAGATGTATGTATACAGACCCCATCTCTGCCCTCACCCCCAAACCAAACCATACAACAAGAACAAAACCAAGTGAGCAAAAGCAAAAGTTAAGGAAGTCAGATTCCTAAGTGAACAGGAAACAAGACCACCCTCAAACTTTGTTAACAGATGATAATATCTTTATTGTTTGTTCTTAGAGATTTTGTCCTAGGCTAACTCACCAGGAGGCACCAGGAGCCATGTGTGCCTTATATGGTAGAAGATAAGACCATCCTGTCTCACCGCTTTGGCTTCATCAGAGTTTTGAACAGTTAGCAGACCTTCATTTATGCGGGAACCCAGGACCTAAAAAGATACTAAGCAGACTCCTTTGGTGGACTCAGAAGTGAGCTGAGTCCCCTACTCTGGCCTCCAGGGATTTCTCAGATTTTCTGAGGCTTTGCACCCATGGACTTACCCAGACTGCTGTCAGCTCTGCTCGTGGTTGATGGGGGTAGGTAAGGATGCTCCTGTTGCTTTGGGTCCAGCTCCATCAAAGCAGCAGTGTGTTGCACTTACTGTCTGGTTCTTGCTGGGAAGATGTCCAGTCAATAGTTTGTCTTTAATAAGCTTGTAGTAGCTCTCTCCACACGACCTGTGTGGACACTGCTTGTGAGGGCTCTTCTGTGAGATGGATGGTTCAGCATACTTTGTACTTGCTGGCCTAAGTCTCTTGAAGTTGCTTGAGTGCCTGTTCTCCTGGTGGGTGCCTGTTGTCCAGCCTTGTTGAATCCTTCAGACTAAGAATTTGATGAGTTTGGTCTATTGGGTCTGTGGAAGCCTTCCTTCCCTCTTGGAAGTGCTAATACTCCTCTGCCCCCACTCAATGTCTTCCTCAACAAGTAGAAGACAGGGTCCCACTTTTTTGCTCAGAATAACTAGAAACTACTAAGTCAGCTGAGAGCTTCAAAACCTACTATGGGGCCAGGGATGGAGGTGGGCACTGCACAGATGAGCGCAGGGTAGCCACTTGTGCCCCCCAGTTTGCAGAAAGGACAGCTCAGAGCAAGGCCAAGATTGGCTATGGGACTATCGTCTTTTTTGTTGGGCTCTCTTCCCAAACGGGAGGTTTCACAACTTGCCGTGTAGTGTGGACCTGGGGCATTCCTCCTGCCTCAGCCTCCTGAGCCCTGAGATTGATAGCTGTGGTTCACTGTGCCTGGCTTGAAGAGGCACACGCAGAAACAAGCAACAATCTCTTAGTACCTGTGTTGGGGACCGAATGGGGTTTGTGCTGTTTTACAATTCTTTGTGTTGCTGTCCATCTGCACCCATAGGATTTCTGTTGCCTGTCAACTCTTTAGGAAGCCTTCCCTGAGGCAGACGTGACCCAGCAGAACGAAGTTTAAACTTTTCACTGACTGGGTGTTTGTAAGCAGGTGCCATGCTCGATTGCCATCTCCACTAACATGCAGTATGTAGAATCCTGCCTGGATTGTGGTCATGGGGGGGTATGCCTGAGAGGAGGGTAGGGCTCACTGCTGAGCTGGAAGTGAGGGCCTGAGGAAACACAACTGTGAGACAATTGAGTGAGGCTCAGTGGCAAACCCTGCTGCTTGCTGCACTAGAGGTCAGGCTAGGAAACATGCATTTTCATAAGTTTTAGCTAAGAAAAAAAAAAGTCAGAATATTTATTGATCCCTGTGTGATAAGTCACTCATAATGTTATTTTCCACGTGTTAATCTAGCTTTATCGTGGTAGCTATAAAAGCTTGCTTTCGGATAATACCCCATGATATTAAGAATACAATAAACTCCAGTGTCTGGTGGCAGGGGGTGGTCAGGATTACATTACAGATAAAGTGCAGCCAGGCAGTGCTGACGGGATCCATGGGAAGAAAACTTTCAAGCAGCAAAACTTCCAGTTTAAACAAACAAACAAACAAACAAACATGTCAAGGGATGGAAAGTGTACAGCTGACTCACTCTCCAGATTTTAAAACTGCCTCCAAGGTTGCTCAGGTTGAGGAAAGTCAGACAAAGTAATAACATCAATTTTCTTTTACTGTGCAAGTTGGCCTGAGACCTGTGCTGAGAGGCAGACAGTGTGGCCGCTCCAACCCACTTAAATGCCACCCCAGGGAATATCAAAACAGCTTCCCATGTTTCCCCTGGCCCTGGACTCATGAGAAAGCCATTTTACAGACCCTGAGACACCATTGTTAGAAGATGCCCCTTTGTTTCCTGCACCATTGAGAACAGTGCAACAGAACTACGGAAATGCTCTTATTTTCTGTGTGTATGTGTATCATGTACATGCCTGGTGTCCTTGGAGACCAGAGAAGGGTTTCAGACTCCTCGGGGATCTGGAGTTAGATGATGTGAACCAGTGTGTGGGTGCTGGGACTCAAACCCTGGTCCTCTGGAAGAGCAGCAGTGCTCTTATCCAGCAGTGCTCCTAACCACTGAGCCCTCTCTCCAGCCACCACTTAAACTTGTAATATTACTGAAAGCTTTGAATGTCTGCAGATAGATTTGTGCTCGAGGTAGGTACATAGCCCTGGCTTCCCTAGTGCTGGGGTTGAAGGCGGGCGTGGCTCACCACACTTGGCACTTTGTATTTCTGATCCTGTCACAGTTCATACACAGTCCTGTCACAAGACGGATGAGAGTTCCTAGATCCTGACTGTGGGCCCACGTTCTGAATCATTCTTCGGACCAAGCAGAATCAGCATTGTGCTGTGGTGTTGATGTGCCATTCCTGAAAGGTACATTTCACTGTCACTTCCAGAATTTTCTCCTAAGTGGCTGACAGCCATTCTGCCAATTTTGATGTTGAGCCTTACTACCGTGAGTCAGGCAGTGACAGCCACATCCCAAGTGCCACCTACTGACAGTGACTGAGATGGCATGAGATTTCAGGCATTTTAGAATCTGCACCAGCTATATATCATCTCAATCAGCTGGGAGTGGAGCTCATTGTCCTACTTTGAAAACAAATGAAGGCCACACCGCTGTAACAAGTGAGATTGAATTTCCAGCCTCACAGGGCTTGAAGGACTGGGCTCCCTTCTTGGCATAGCACATAGGTAATATCCAGCCCATAGGTACTAGTATTGACCAGCACTGAGGTAAACATATCCTTCCATAGCTTCATGTCACATTCCTGACAGCTATTTCACTGCAGGAGTAGACTGTGGGTCTGGTCCTTCGCTGATCTAGGACAGCCTTTAGTGGAGACTGTTCTAGGAAGGTAGGGAAGCAGAGGAACCAGGCAGCCCATAGGGATGATTCCTCATGGTAGCCACAGGCTTTCTCCTCAGACCTGCTGGGGCTGGGGAAGAGAAGCCATCAGTTCTCTCTTCCAGAGTCTAATGTATAGCCTTTCTGATTTGTTTGTGTGGGAAGTGGGGGCAAGCCTGAGGCAGGAAAGCTTGCCTTCTAGTGTGCTTTTGTATTTAACATCTGTCCCTCAGTAGTATTGGGCCCGGCTGTGGGTCAAACTAGAGCAATAGGGCTGTTGGCTAGGACGTCTTAGCTAAGGTTCAGGCCATGGAGGAAAATGAGAAGCGGAGGCCCTGGAGTCTTCCTGGTTTCAGGATGTTGCAAGCCTGCCGTCAGGCCAGGAATCGGTTCAGTGCTGCAGTTACAGTGTGTGTGACCATGTCTCATCCAGTAGAGGCTTTTCAAACTACATTTGACTACAAAGGGAGGAATTGTTTAGCAATCAATGGTTCCTTCAACTTATCATCTTTGTGGAATCAGGAACTGGTCTTGGTCTCCAGAGTCTGTTTCTCCTGGCAGGCTGAGTTGTTGAGAAGCTGACACACCAGTCAGGCTGGACAGAGAATGAGACAAACAGGCTTCTGCATCCAAGCTCTAGGATACGGCTGCAAAGGTGAAGCCTGCCTGCAATGCTATCCCCACGCACCTGTGTTGTAAGAGGCCTAACTACACTGAGGGTGAAATCCATGCGTCACCGTAACATATCAGTGTGCTCACTTCATGCTTTCCTAGGGTTTCTTTGCAATCCCAGATAGTAGACACCGGAAAGGTTGCCTGTGGGGAGCCAGTGGCTCTTCCCCAGTTTGTTTCCTACACGCATCCTGTATAAACATGCAATTCCAAGCTTTTGGTATTCCTTAAAAATGTTCTAGTCTAGTCTTCAGTGACTGGGCCAAACACTCCTACATTGTTCCCTGCCTTCGGGTGTTGGCCGTTTGCTGTTTCTGGGAGACCCCACCCTGGTGTGCTTGGTTCAGGTGTGTGATCCCCCCTCCAATCAGGTCACAGATGGGAAACCAAGAACAGAAGGTGCAGAAGCAGATTCCATGTTCACATGATTATTCTTGTTTATTGAGGTCTGTTTGTTCTCAACGGTGCTTTTTCCTCCAAGTAAACAGAGCAGGCGCAAATATCTATAATGAATAAATTTATTGTCTTACAAAAATCATTGTCTAGAAATATGGGAGTACAAGAAAAGATATTTGCAGTCAGGTGTCTGGTAGTCAACAGCCAGTACAATTCATACAGGGGAAATCAACGATTCCAAACCCATGTGACCAGTTCTTCCTCACAGATGTTAAAGCTTTTAACCCAAAAGGTCCGTGTTTTCAAGCACACTGCCACGGGTCGGGGCTTGTCATTAACACTGATTTGCTGTCACTGAATGTTTGTTTATACTACTTCACTAGAGAGGTACATGATATGAAGCACAGTCAAAACTTAATACATTAAGTTCTTATAGAGGCAAATAATATAGTTAACATTGTCTTAGTACTGTAGTGTCTAAGGCACTTTCTGTAATGTCAGTTTGCTCAACTATCAACCAAAAAACAGAATGCTGAGTGTTCATTGTAACACTGTCCAAAGGAAGGGAGAGGGAAAATGAAGGGTCACACGCCTGCTGGCATGTCAACATTCAGGCAGATGGCATCTTCTCGAGGCCCTGTATAGCCTCATTGACAAACTTGGAACACACCTCCGACACAAAACTAATATTCCCTTTTGGGCTCAAAGCAGTGGCTGAATTCGCAAGAGGGCCTGACTGGTTGGAGAGGCCTTCTGCGAGCACCCCAAGGGCCACAGAGGCTCGCTCCTGAACTGAGGAGGGCATCGTTAAGCCAGACACTCAGAAGACTACTTGGAAGTCACTGTGATGGCTGTCACCTGGGGCACCTTAATGTGTTGTGGCCACTGTCCTCTCTGTGCACAGAGCTCTGGGACTATTCACATGAGACGGTGGGGACACCATAAATTTGAGGGGCAGGGTCACCCCTGGGGAGATGGGCAGGATAACCCCAAATGGATGCTGTTTTCCCAATCCAAGCCCACACCTCCTAAGCCGCCAAAACCCCTCTCCCAGTTTGCTCTCTGAGACGGTGATCACTAGTCACAGGAAATGAGAGACACAAGTGCAGGTTAGGTTCACAATGTTCTAAGAGACCAGGTGTGGTTGAGGAAGGGTCAGGGCCACATGAACACACAACTAAGGTACCTGTCAGTAGGACAGAGCATGCAGAGCAACTGAGCAATGGTCCTGGGGCAAAACCCCAGGCCCAGCCACTGGCAACAAAGGGTCTGGAGTTCGTTTCAAAAAGGTTCTTTCTTCTTAATGCATCATAAAATGGTCTCTTGATGAATATATGGAAAATAGATGCAACGATGAGACAATCTGTTTAATACGCATGTCTGTGGAGGTGTATATATAAAAAGGGGCAATTGTACCTAGTCTGAAGCAGGATATAGTCTGCGCAGGCCGCAAAGCCTTAAGACACAGTTGACTTTCCTGTAAGGAATCTGGGAGCTTGCCATTCCCGAGTGAGTGCAGGGCTCAAGCAGACTAGTGCTGGGTTGCGTTCCGGCCTGTCCTCAGCATCACCTCATCTCCTGTGCCTACTCTGGTTGGGGTGGCTGTGTGTCATTGACATCACTGGTCTTACTTTCTGTGTCGTCATCTGACAGCTCTAGCGATGCCCCCTCAATGTGCAGCTGGCGCCGGCCTGATCGGCTGGAAGAAAAGCTGATTGGGCCACCCCGCCTAGGAGAGGAACAAGAACATGGGCTGCTGGGTTGTTCAACCCTAAACAAGGCTCATTCTCTACTTTCTACCCCATCTGGGGCATCATGGCCTTGGTGGGTAGCTTTTCTACCCCATCATTTCCCCCCACAGTGCACAGTCGACATGATAAGGAAGACAGGTTAGGGGGAAGCCTTACCTCTTAGCCTTCCCTGAAAGGGGACAGCAGAGCTTAGACTCTGTTTTTGTATTGTGTATCCTTTAAAAGCAGTCTGAGTTTTCTGGAGCACAAGCAGGATGCCAGCATCCTTTGCCCAGAGGACAGAGGCCTATGCTGGCCCACTGGCTTTTTTGGTAAATGTGTGTACCTTTTACTCTGCCATGCTTTGCTCCCTCACTGGACAAAGAGGAGTGAGGAGTGAAGTGGGTCAGGTCCTTGTGGGAGCTCTTGCCCTGCTGTGCCTGAGGCTGTGGGATGTCTGCTTTCTCCCACTCATTACTATAAACGTCATGCATCTTGACTGTGGGGATTCCCAAGGAATCATACAGCTTCCACACAGGAAGCCTGCCGGCACTCCATGGCTCACTGAACACTTACCTAAGCCGGTTCTTGAGAGTGCTGACCTCGCGGCTCAGGCCCTCATTGGCCTCGGTGGCGTCGTCTAGTTCCCTTTGGAGTTTACGCCGAGATGCGTTGGCACGTGTAGCCTCTTCCTCAGCTTCTTCCAGCTGGCGTTTAAGCTGCTTCATCCTGGCGTTGGCCTTCTCCATCTTGGGGAGTTACAGGAACGAAAAGTAGAGAATCCAGGGTCAGATGAACAGAGGGTCAGCACGCTCTGTGACATCTTGTGTGCACACATGTGCATTTGTTTTAGGGCCACTCTAAGGCTCTTCCCTGCCCAGTCTTACTTTTACTAAGAGCAAACTACACAATCAGAAGCTCAAAACTGCCTTACTCCAGAGTTCTTCTAAAAAAATAAACAACCTAGTTTTCCATCTCCACATGTAACTGATGGGGCTGTGCAGAAGGCTAGCGGTCTGGACAGGGTATGGTTTGTGGAGCAAGGCTGTTCCACAGCCACTCTGGGAGAGTGCAGTACGCTCCTGCTTAAGAATCTGAGTGTGAGCCGGGCAGCGGTGGGCACGCCTTTAATCCCAGCACTCGGGAGGCATAGGCAGGCGGATTTCTGAGTTTGAGGCCAGCCTGGTCTACAGAGTGAGTTCCAGGACAGCCAGGGCTACACAGAGAAACCCTGTCTTGAAAAATCAAAAACCAAAACCAAAAACAACCCACAAAAAAAGGATCTGAGTGTGGCTCCTTTGCGCCTAAACTTGCAGGAACTGGCTACTGCCTTATTGGGTGCAGTTGCTACTTGCCTGGCAAGTAGAGAAGCGAAGACCCTGAGGGACTGGGCCAAAGTCAACGAGCCCTCAGTGGTGTTCAAGACAGCAGCAGGAGGGAGGCATCGACAGGCTACAGGCAAGGTGTGTGCTCAGTTTCCACAGGCACACCCCTATTGTCTGCTGCCTTGAGACAGGGTCTTTCAGCCTAGGCTGGTCTTGATCCTCGGATGCTCTTGGATCGCAGGCATGTGTTGCTGTAGGAGTGAGCCCTTCAGTTTTGTGCATGTGGGCAAATGCCCTTCACATATCCCTGGTTTCTGGTGTTTACCATCTCCCAAATTTTCCTCCATCCAGTTTCCTGATGCTCACTGTACCCGAGAACTGTTATTTGAGACACAGGAGGGAAACTGGGAGAAGCTTCTTTACCTGTGAAGTAGGTTTGGCGGAGGAAGCTGAACATAACTTTGTTTTGGGTTTTTTTTTTTTTTTTTTGGTTTTTCGAGACAGGGTTTCTCTGTGTAGCCCTGGCTGTCCTGGAACTCACTCTGTAGACCAGGCTGGCCTCGAACTCAGAAATCCGCCTGCCTCTGCCTCCCAAGTGCTGGGATTAAAGGCATGCGCCTCCACTGCCCGGCTGAAATCCAGCCCAGGGCTCACACCTCAAAGCCTCACTGACTCATTTTCCTTGTTGGAACTGGTGGGAACATGGGATGCTGTGTGTCAGTCGAAATGCTGTAATTATGAGTTTCCAAGAGTGTTCTTAATTCTGACTTGTTGCTTAAACATTTCCAGGATGGAGGCCCTCACCTCGCCTGGCTTTCTCTTACCTGCTCTTTATACTGATCCGCATGCCGACGCTCGTCTTCAACCTGCATGAAGATTTCTTTCAGTTTCTTCTCTGTTCGACGGACTAGTTTGTTGGCAGCTGCTCGTTCCCTGTCAAAGTGACCAAAGTAGTTTTAAGACTTGCAACAAATAATATTTTAAATAGGGAAAATTTTTGAAGTTCTTCTTCTTTAGAAAATGACACATACTGGAACGCCCTTTTAGACCTCCCAGAAGCCTGAAGCAGGGATTGCCTTTCAGTGTCCCTCGGTCACAACATTGCAGTGTTCCTGGGCACACAGGTGCTGAGTGACAAGAACAGTACATGCCACAAACACTGATAAGTCACGTGAAACAGACACGGTTATCACTTAGACACCCAATTGATGGAGTGATTGTCTCAGAGTGAGAGTTTACTCACTGCTGACTAATGCTGGGAGCTGTTACAGCTAACGGAAACAGCAAACTCCACACACCCGTAGCAGTGAAAGGAGATTAACACGGACAGTCCCTGCAGACAGGAACGGTTCCTTCCTAGCTGGATCTGAGTCTGGTGTGGTCAGGTGAAAGGTCGACTTAAACCTTGTTAGTGAACGCCTTGACTGCCAAGTGACACTTCAGACACTCCTACCCAGCAGAGTGGGAGGAGGGCTGGGGATGTAGCACAGGGGCTGCAGGGTTAAGAGGGTCCTGCATTTCTGGGTCCCATTCTCCTCAACAAGGTGGGCTGTGGGCTGCTGCAGCTGGCGGGCTCATTCTGTCCTGTGCAGCGCCTTGCTTCATTTTGGTGGGATGGAAGCTGTCAGGGGTAGGGGAGGAGGAATGCTTTTGAGCATCATTGGAAGCGAGCACCTTACAGGGTGCAGCCAACAGGAAGTCTGCTGTGGGTCCATAAGATGAAGGTGCTAGGAAGTCACAGGGCAGTAGGATGGCTTCCAGCAGGGCCAGGCAGAGCCCCAGCCCCTCCCTAGGCATTTCTCTCCGAGCTCACAAAACCTCCTACTTCCTGTGCAGGTCACATGTTCTGCATTACCACCTTCCCTTACACTGGGTGCTCCTACGGGTGAGGGCACTTGTGTGATGAGATGACTCGCAAGAATATCTTACTTGGCTTCCTGCTCAAGCTGCTCCTCCAGCTGCCCAATCTTGGCTTCCAGGGCTGAGATGGTGGCCTTGAACTTGGACTTGACCGCCCCCTCCAGCTCCTGCAGCTTGGCCTTCAGCTCCTTGTTTTGTCGCTCCAGCTGCTGGCGGGCATTGTCACTCTTCTGGGCAGCGCTGCGCTCTGCTGCCAACTCTGTGTTCAGTGTGTCCACCTAGAAAGGGGAAGAGTTCAGATAACCTGTGTAGAGGCAATACAGTGGCTCCCAGGGACAGGCCGCATGGCACCTGTAGCGTGGTCTTTCGGAAGCGGTCATTGAGCAGCTCCATGTTGCTCTGCTCCTCCTCCAGTTCCTCCTCCAGCTGTGCAATCCGGGCTTCCAGACGCCGTTTCTCATCCAGCAGTGCAGACCTAGGCACGAGGAAGGGGCATGAGCACAGCACAGCATGAGAACTGTGAGCTGTGCTCCTGCTTCGTCCCCACATCTATCCCTGATCCATGGATGAGCCCTGCCCTCCACAGTTCTCTTTCCTGCCCATATCTGTCTTCCTGGTCCTGGCGCTGTCCTCTGAACCACTGTGGTGACTTCCCAGTGACCTTCCTGATGCTAACTCTGCCTCTAGAATTTGGCCAGGATCTTAGGTGAGACTCTAATGATGTCCCAGCACTCCCAAGAAGAAAGCAACTTAACTGGACAAAAGAAATCTTTTTAAAAAAAAAAAAAAAAAAAAAAAAAAATCCAAGGAAGATTGTAAGGAATCGATTTGCCAGTGAATCTAAAAGGGAGGCCTTCAGTGCCAGGTAAGTACAGTCTGTGAATGACTGCGGTGTGTGCATGGCACGTGAATGTGTGACAGGCAGTGGCTGAGGTTGCCCAGACTTGTGGCCATCCTTTTAGACCTGAAGAGATGAGCATGCTCACTTACTCTTAGACGTCAGGTGACTGTCCCCAGCTTGTGCAACTTGCACATGCTTGAGGGCAGAGAGCCATGCCTGTGCAGAGGGTAGGCTGGGCACTACCACTTGCTTCCATGACACCCATCCCATTGGCTGCTTCCCGGAGGGAGACTCACTTTCCGGAGGCGCTGTTGGCGATCTCATCGGCCAGCTCGTCTCGCTCTTGCTCTGCGTGTCTGCGTGCTCGCTCCGACGAGGCCAGCTCCTGAATGAGTTTGAACTGAGTTAGCGTCTGCCCATTGTCATTTCCCTCATGCTTCCACATAACCAAGCAGCAGTGTCTACAAGAAGAGGCTGGTTGAGTGCTACGGGCCTGTTAAAGGCACCAAGGAAGCGCGTCACTGTCACTTGTGTGGAGTGGCCATATCCCACCATCCTCGCATACAGACACTGGCCACAGCAAGTCACAGCTCGTTCAAGACCTTGGAGATGCCGGCTATGATATGCTGAAGTACAGAGCAACCAAAAAGTAAATGGGGTACATTTGGAAGTGTAAGCCACATTTGTAAATTAGTTGTGGATTAAAGAAGCCATTAATAGAAATTAGAAAAATACAGAATTAAGTGACAGCGAAATCGCCCTGCATCAAAATTTGCAGGACAAAGTAAAAGCAGAACTTTAGAGGGACGTTTGTGTCTCTGAGTTCATTGAGACAGGAGTCAACACACAGCAGCCATCAGCCTCGCGCTGGAGCGTGTGTGAGCATGCTCAAGGCCCTGTTTCACTCCCTCATGCACACGTATACACATCTTACAGAAAGAGAAAAATAACCCAAAGGAAAGAAACAAAAGATAATAAAATAGCAAACATGAAAGGACCAAAGGCTGGCGCTCAGGATAAGCCTGGGCTCTGCTCCATGTCTGGTCCAGTTTTCGTTTCTCGGCCTCTCCCTGACTGACAAGCTACTGCTGTAGCTTGTGCTGGTGACGTCTCATGGGAACTGTTGTCAAGCCTACATTTCGGGTCATTATCTTTTGAGAAGATCTTGGTAATTTATATAGAGAAATGCACTTTAGGTGTCTTATTACGTGTGTAGAACTCCATCCTGCCTGCTACTTACGATGGAGAGACCTTGGGAAAGGAAGAGCGAAAAGTACTTGTTTACAATGTTCCACTCAAGAGTTCAAGAAACACACACTTCTTTCCAAAGGGGACAGTACTTCAGTGTGAAGCAACCCTCCCTGGGCAGGGCTCATTCATCTGGAAGGCTGTCTTACTAATCAGTTGCTCTGCCTTTAGCCAGGTAAAAGACTATACACGAGCAAGTGACAAAGCGCTGGCAGTAGCGCTCAACTGAACTCACATCAAGGCCATAAAACATTTCCTGTAGACTCAGAGTGACTGTAAGGACAAGCGTTTGCTGAACACATGGGTGAACAAGCAGAGATACCTCTTGCAACTGAAGGATCTCTGCTTCTAGACTCTTGAGTTTCTTCTCACTCTCTTTGGACTGAGCAAAAATCTCATCTCTAGATGCTCGAGCTTCTTCCAGTTCGCGCTGGTAATCCTTCATCTGGGCCTGAGGTTAAAAGACAAAGTCCATTTAGGGAGTAAGTTTTATTCTCAGTATTGTTTCATGGTAAAAAGGACACAGATGTAAAAGCTCTCAGAAGACCACAGACTGATAATCCCGTGTAAATCCCTCAACAGGAGCAAACCAATGCTCCTGTTTGAATGAAGTCTATACCATGACCAAGTGCGTCACCTGTCATGTGACAAGCACAGATGCGTTAATACAGCCATATCACCTCATTAGCTTCAGAAGAGGCATTTGATATAATCACCTTTTCATTATAGAAAACATTCAATAAGCGATGAAGAAAATGAAGCTTTAATCTGTATGTTTCCCCCAATAGATCATCAAGTAGGGATGTCCAGTCTCATTCTCTACTTAATCCTGAAGTGCAGAGTCCAGCCCAGGCAATTTGACAAGAAGCCAGCCCAAGGAAGGAAGGAATAAACAAAGTGGGTTTATGGCATGATCTTCACTTAGGAAATCTTAAGGGATCTAGTAAAAAAAGAAGAAGAAGAAGAAAAAAAAAAGGCCACCACAGCTAGTAAATGATTTCAGCAAGACTGATAGATACAGGGCCTGGAGAGATGGCTCAGAGGTTAAGAGCACTGACTGCTCTTCCAGAGGTCCTGAGTTCAATTCCCAGCAACCACATGGTGGCTCACAACCATCTGTAATGGGATCTGGTGCCCTCTTCTGGCTTGCAGGGTACATGCAGGCAGAACGCTGGGTACACAATAAATGTTTTACAAAAAGACTGATAGAATACAAAGTGGATGAATATACGGAAGCTGCATTCAAAATTAAGCAAGGTCAGCTAAGTATGGGGCTAGGCACAAGCGTAAAAGACGTGAAGAGCACACATACTTGAAGACTATAAAGTATCAGGCAGAAACTAAAGATACACACACATAGCAAGAAGTTAATGACCAGAGGAACGAATGGGGCACATTGAGCTACACTCAACAATTAAAAATCCAAGATTGCTGGGCTCAGTGGTTAAGAGCATTGACTGCTCTTCCAGAGGTCCTGAATTCAAATTCCAGCAACTACATGGTGGCTCACAACCATCTGTAATGGGATCTGATGCCCTCTTTTGTCTTTTGGTGTTACAGTGTACTCCTATAAATAAATAAATCTTTAAAAAAAAAAAACCCAAGGTTTTATTTATTTTTGCTTGGAGATGTGTGTGTGTGTGTGTATGTATGTATGTATGTATGTGTGTATATATATATATATATATATATATATATGCATGCTAATCCTAAAATCCACATAGAATTACCAATCTTGAAAAGGAATGAACCTTGACCAACTGTACAAAATTGAAATTTTGCATTTCGAAATGCGGTAGAACCTATAATAATCAAACTGTGAGGCAGAGATATACAGGACAGAAATACAGAGCAATAGGATCGAAAGCCCAGACATAGATACCAGGCATGATCCAGTGGGAGACAACACTTAACAAATGGGGTCAGGACAATTGGATATGCCTGTCTAGAAGAATGGAGCCATTTCTGCATCTAAAGCCACCTAACAAAAATTTCAAAATTTTTGAATTCAAAATTCAAAATGGGTCAAAACCTTCTCTGAGTTAGAAGCATGAGACTTTTAGAAACCTAGGATAGCCTTCGACCTCAGATTAGCCGGTGGTCTAAACACAAAAGGTAAAAGGAGACTAGGGCCTCCAACCAGATTGCCTCACACTCCACATAAAGGTAGGAGAGAAATGACTTCAGTCTTCCTCCGATTTCATAAATGTGCTGTGGCAATGCCCCATCCCCATTATGCACATACACAAGAAAAACAAACAACGTAGATTGTTAAAAACTACAGCCAGAGTAGTTACAGAATTGCAGTGTTCCAACTAAATCACTAAAAGACAGTGCCACTGGACAGATCCACAGGCAGATTAAGTAAGATAACGTAGTGTGCCTGTAAGATGTCCAGTACCATTAGTTTACTGGCTGGTTTTGTGTCAGCTTGACCTAAGCTAAGCCAGTTCTCATAGAGGGAGGAGCTTCAGGTGAGGAAATGCCTCTGTAAGATTAGGCTGTAGGGCATTTTCTCCATTAGTGATCAGTGTGGGAGGGCCCAGCCCATTGAGGGTGGGGCCACCCCTGAGCAAGCCATGGGGAACAAGCCAGTAAGCAGCATTCCTCCATGACCTCTGCTTCAGCCCTTGCTTCTTGCTTTCTGCCCTGACGTTCTTCAATGAGGAACAGCAATACGGAAGTATAAGTTGAACAAATCCTTTCCTTCCCAGCTTGCTTTTCGGTCATGGTGTTTCTTTGTAGCAATAGAAACCCTAACTACAGTTAAAAAAAAAAAAAAAAAGCAAATCAAGTAAATCAAAAGCACAATTGAGGGGCTAGAGACCCAACTGTTAAAGTGGTAGCTACACAAACATGAAGATTCAAGTTTATATCCCCAGCACCCACAAAAGCTGACTGAGTGCCTGAAGTCCCAGTGCTGGGGAACAGAGATAGGAGGGTCTCCGAGGCCGGCGGCCAGCTGTTTATCCTGGCTGAATCTGAGCTTCAGCTTCAGTGAAAGGCACTGGAGAAACGAGGTGCCACACGAGTGGGTGAGGAGGACACTGACCTCCAGCCTCTACCCACATGCAAGGGCACAACTGGGAGAGTGTGATTAGAGCCGGGAGTCCCACTCAGGATAAACATCCCAAAGCAAAGGAAATGAGCAGATTCTGTGGTATGTGACTATCTTGATAAACAGCTATTAAATACTCTTAGTATGGCTTTTTTGTAATGAGCAATGTTTTTTTTAATTATTAAGTCAAAATAAAAGTTTGTATTTGGCTTCAAAATTTTTAAATTTTGTGTGTGAGTGTTTTGCCTGTTTGTATGCTGATGTACCACATGAGTGTAGTACCCATGGAGGCCAGAAGGGGGCACCATGTGAGCCACCGTGCAGCGGATGCCAGGAACCAAACCTGGGTTGGTCCTGGGCAAGGGAAACAAGTGCTCTTATGACTTTAGTCATCTTGCCAGCACACAAGAGTGAATCCTCCACTCATAAACCTGCCAGCCACAGATGCTTTTCCATCGAGGCTTTGTCTGTGGTCTGTCTGCATGTGTGCAATTGTAAGCAGTTGTAAGCAACGATCACCACTGCATGCCCTCTGACATCCTGTGGCAGTCCCACACACAGCCCTGTCAGCCATTGGGCTTTTAAGATAGTTATTGAATGCATGCATGAAGATGTAGAATTACAAAGTTAAAGATTTTTCTCAAGTTTTGGTCACAGTTTACATCCCTTTCCCATCGGTGCCTATACCCAGCCAGGAAGAGCAGGGCCACTCCACACTGGCCTTCATCATGAAAAACTCCCCTCTTCTCATGTGGGTAGCAGATGATGCTTGTGGCCATCTGAAAATTACATTCCCAGCAGTGCAGGAGGAAAGGCACACCACTTCCTTGAGGATATGGCTGGACAGTTAAGTGTTGCTTAAGGGCTTTTAGGGGCACAGGACCAAATTCCAGCAAGGATGCTCCTCTTGGCCACCATCCCCAGTTCTGTCCCAAAAGCAAATCCAATAACCTAGAGGACAGCTGCTGTGGTCCTCAGCATGACAGTGGTTCGGTGACAGTTGGGTGCTGCATTGTCTCCCAGCTTCACCAGTTAGTTCATCTTGGTTCCAGTGACACAGCCACGTGACCAGTCCCACAAAGGCAAGCCTGCCTGCCGTTCCTACCTGAAGTTTGCGAAGCTGCTTGATCACTTCATCCCTGGCTTTGTTCGCAGCCTCGATCTGAGCCTCAAGGTCCTTTAGGTCTATCTCCATCTTCTTCTTTGAAGCCACAGCAAGTGCGCGCTGTTTCCGCTCATCCTCCAGCTCCGCCTCGAGCTCCCGTACCTGAGGACAGTGTTGGATTACGTTATCCTGGGCTCTAGCTACTTTGGCTAGGGGAGCTTGTCACTTTGCAGAGGTCCTTGTTACCAACAAGTCCCTATGTCTTACTAACAGAAAAAAGCTCAAGGACTGGGTTTAGTTTAGAAGGTCTTGGAAACCACCACATGGGATAGGCCACGCCTACTGGTAGCTACTGGGGGACCCAAGAAGGAAGACCTTAGGTTCACAGTTCAGGTGACTCCAAGTCAGAAAGATATGAAGCACAAGATAATGATTTAACAAATAGGAAAGATGCACGGAGGCACAGGGCAGCAGCCCAGAGGCCAGGGGAACAGACCTAACCCTAACCGTGTCCTGAAGCTATGGGGAGCCAGGTCTGACGTGCTTGGCAGACCTGGGATTCAGGCTCCAGAGGTGGGCTTACTCAGGTTTTGGGCTTCAGACCAGGCAGAAGCCCCACTTGATAGACTAGCAACAAGGAACTAAAAATGTCCAGACTGGGAACTGGGTCAGCGTGAGGTCCTGGAGCCACGAGCTTCCTGGTTTGTCGTGCTTTCCCATCCATCCAGGAAGAACTCCCAGTAGTGCACTTAGATGCCCTAGGTGATCTTACAATGGGGGCTCTGAGCAGATCACTTGTCACGAACTGGGAAGGACCAGCAAGGACTGTAGTAGAGCAGCACCACAGTGGGAAGGAAGGTGCTCTCTGAGTGACACCAAGAAGCCTGGGGTGAGGGTCTTCTGTAAGGGGAGACCAAGGATCTGTTGCACCTGCTCCTGCAGACCACCAGGTGGGGGAAGGGACAGGACAGCAGCTTCCACCGTGGTGAGAGATTCCCAGCAGCTGTGACTATGCTGCAGATCTGGCTCTGCTGCACCCAGGGCAAGGAGGCTTTTAGGTATGGAAACTGCCCTGAGACTCTTCAGGAGTGCTTTCCATATGTCTACCAGTTCTTGGACAATTGTCCGTGAAGACTCAGAGCCTGAAGTCCTGCGTGCGGGCTGGACTTGGGGACTCACTTCTAGAGAACAGGTCAAAAGGGACCAACTGTAAAGGCACAGAGCCTGAAGTCCTGTGTGCGGGCTGGACTTGGGGACTCACTTATAGAGAACAGGTCAAAAGGGACCAACTGTAAAGGCACAGCTCTTTCTGGCTTTCCTGGGCCTTTCGCTCTTGGGAAGGTTGCCTCCACAGGACATGGGAGCAGCCTTCAGCCAGGCTGCTAACAAGTGCTGAGGTTCCTGCCCGTGCTGGGAGGGTGAGCACATGGGCTCAGCTCCTCCAGCCAGGCCCAGGCTATCCCGCAGAAACCAACACCAGAAATGTGGCTTTAACTCATTAAGTTTGGCAAAACTTAGTCAACAATAAAGAATGAATCAAGTTAATGTTAATGAAACAAAAATAGTAAAATAAAATTAAATATAAATCAAGACTTGTTTCCATGAACTCCAAGGGATAATCAGGGTATCAAAAATCAATTTTCAAAGTAAACACATACACACCCCTCAGAAACATCAATCATAAAATTCTTTAAATCTATTTATATATTTTATGAGTGTTATATCTATATTTAATATATGTATGTATGCCTGCAGGCCAGAAGAGGGCATAGGATCCCATCACAGATGGTTGTGAGCCACTATGTGGTTAAAGAGCAGCCAGTGCTCTAAACCACTGAGCCATCTCTCCAGCCCAATCATAAGATTCTCTTTAAGTTTAAAAAATTAAATATAAGTCAGGCACTTGGGATTAAACTCTGAGTTTGAGTACATAGAGAAACTCTGTCTCCAAGAACCAAACCAACCAACCAAGCAACCAACCAAACACACACACACACACACACACACACACACACACACACACACTGAACTATCAACCCTTTTCTTTCTTTCCTAAGGAATCCTTTAAGGGTGGGATGTGGCTCAGTGATAGAGCACTTATCTAGTATGTGCAAAGTCCTGGGTTTGATCCCAGCCTTCTCAAGGGAATGGGGTGATTTAAGGAGGCCATGATATCTGAATGATGAGAATCTGCAGTGTCCCCCATCTCCTGGGCAGGTGTTCCCCTATTCTGACACCCTGAGTACTCCAATGGCTTCCATTTGATAGATAGCCTAGCTAAGCAGCAGTGGCATCGGAGAAAGAGTAAATCTAAAACCACTGCCTGCCAGATTCAACATTTCCTCCAGCTAATGCTTCCCAGTGTCAACTATAGGGCTGACTGCTGGGCTGGCCCCAAGAACCCACAAGCCAGGCTCTGAAGGCCGTGCCTCCCTCCACCCACCTGCTTGAGCAGCAGCCGCTTCTTTTCTTCATTCTGCTCATCTCTGGTTTGCAGGTCCCTCTCAAACTGGGCCTTCATGGCCTGCATGTTGACCTCCAGGCGCAGCTTGGCGTCCTCAGTGGCCTGGAGTTCGTCCTCCAGCTCCTCCAGCTGAGTCCTCATCTCTTCTACCTGCTGCTCCAAGGCTCGCTTGGACTTCTCCAGCTCGTGGACCTAAGGCACAGGAAGCATCAGTACTGTGGATCAGAGATGCAGTTCTGACTTCTAAGGTCACACATGTTTTAATCACCCTGCTTGAGTGACAGAACTCTGAAGCTAATGCACAGTCACAGCACCTACTGAGTGTGAGGCAGCATGAGCCTCAGAAGAAATCACTCACAATGGAGAGGCTCGGGAGCAACCTGTGACAGAGGTAGTCTGAAAAGCATAAGGTCTGACCTTTCTCTGAACAGTGCCTTCCACAAAGATGAGCCTTCTGAGCTTGGAACTGTACTGAGTACCTCCACCTCCTGTCCTAACTAACCTGCCTGAGCCCTTGAAGCAGACCTATGTGCTGTCACACATTTGAGGCTCATTATCATGTTAGCTTCACAGGGGCAAGCAGCAGAACCTACTAGGTCCATTTTCTATGTAGTGTTTGGTAACTCAACGGTTACCATGAGTGAGAGTGTTGGTTACTATGGAGAAAATGACTACAGAGCCACTAGTCTTCTCTTCACTTTTTCATGGTTGGATCTACCCTAGCTATACCCTTCTTGGAGCTGGTATGCCAGGCCCGGCAGGATGAGGGCAGTCTTCCATCACCTATGATACGGTCAATGCCTTCCATCCCATGTAGACAACACCTCTTTATGGTTGTTTCCACACTTCTCAAAGTCAACAACACAGGGCATGGCTACGAAGTGCATTCGGTAACAGGAGAAGCAGGGCATGGTGATGCAGAGGCAGGTGGGTTCTGTGAGTTCAAGGCCAGCCTGTTCTACAACTCAAGTTCCAGGACAGCCAGGGCTGTTACACATAGAAGCCCTGTCTCAAAGCTCCAAAATAATGGAAGTTGGGAGAAGAGCCAAGGGGGATGTCATGTTTGAATTGCAGGTCCAGATTTACTGAGGGAGGGCATAGGGCAAGAAACGAGAAGGCACACATGTGAGAGCACACAGAAATCTCTAAACTATAAGTCCTGACAGCTACGGACACCCTGAAGGCCAGCACTCAGGTCTCATAGGGAACCAGATGGGGAGTGGAGTTAATGTGTTTCAGCTCCCATGAACCTCTCTGTACAGGCTGGTTGTATGTCAACTTGACACAAGCTGGAGTTATCACAGAGAAAGGAGTTTCAGTTGAGAAAATGTCTCCATTAGATCCAGCGGTAAGGCATTTTCTCAATTAGTGATCAAGGGGCCCCTTGTGGGTGGTACCATCTGTGGGCTGGTAGTCTTGGGCTCTATAAGAAAGCCAGTTGAGCAAGCCAGGAGAAGCAGCAAGCCAGGAGAAGCAGCAAGCCAGTAAGGAACACCCCTCCATGGCCTCTGCATCAGCTCCTGATTCCAGACCTGCTTGAGTTCCAGTCCTGACCTCCTCTGGTGATGAACAGCAGTGTGGAAGTGTAAGCTGAATAAACCCTTTCCTCCCCAACTTGCTTCTTGGTCATGATGTTTGTGCAAGAATAGAAACCCTGACTAAGACACTCTCTTTCCCAGGGAACCTTGGAATATCTGGGTTTGTAATCACTAACAATGCAGATGCCAAATCCCCATGTTGAGAGGCACCTCTGCCAGGATGAACTGTGGCAGGGAGGGCTAGGGAAGGATCAACATCTGGCTACCTCCTAGGGTTGCTGCAAGAATTCCACATCTGGGGCCTGGGGAGATGGTCTCAGCAGTAAAGAACACTCAGTGCTCTTCTTGAGGTCCTGTGTTCAATTTGTAGCCCACATGGCAGCTTACAACAACCTATCTAGTCCCATGGGATCCAATGCCCTCTTCTGCCTTCAAGGGCACTGGGCATGTATCTCGGCCCAGATGAATGAGATCAGATTGTCCCCTATCTGCCTACGGGACAGGGCTCTAGTCGGCTCTGCTATGGGCCTGTGACCCAGGTCCCTTTCTGTCCCTTGCAACTACAGGAGACTTACATTCTTCCCCACATCGTCTTTAGAGCTCATCAGGTCTTCCATGTCTGCTCGAAGCTGCTTGTTCTGTCTCTCGAATTCTTCCTTGGCCTCCAAGGCCTCCTCAAGGGCCCGTGCCAGGGAGAGTGCTTTGGTTTCTTTCTCTCTGGCCTCAGCTTCAGCCCGGTCCCGCTCTTCTGCATAGCGAGCAGAGATGCCCTTCTCTTCTGCCAACAGCTGTGTGAAAGCAGAGCACAGTGAAAACACCACTCACCAAGTCTAAGAACACCACAGGCTGACCATCCGTACGGACCCCAAGGCTCTCAAAGTGCCAACAATGCCACAACTGGAAAATTCCAACCTGCCCTCATGGGCTAGGTCACAGTCAAAACACAAAATGTTGTACAGGCTTGTGTGAAACATGAATTTTAGGTCAACATTTGGGTCCTGTCCATAATATACCATTATATAGACACACATGTTCCCAAATGAGACATTCTCAAGCCCTGCATGGTGGGTCTCACCTGTGCAGGACTCATGGGCGTCCCTACACTTCCTTTTTATGCTTTCTGAACACTGTCTAAATATGTATTGCTTTTAAATAAGAAAAGATTGTCTTAAACCAAAACCAAACCAAACCAAAGTGAAAGCCTTGTCAGGAAGTGGAGCCCAAGGGCCCGGGGCGCCCGGCAACCCCTCACCTGGTCGAACTTCTTCTGTTTCTTCTCCAAGTTGGAGACGATCTGGCGCTGGTGGTCCAGGTCCACCGTCAGATCATCCAGTTCCTGTTGCAGCCGGTTCTTGGTCTTCTCCAGCTTGTCATATGCCAGAACCTTTTCCTCCAGCCGCTGGCTCAGCGCCTCCACGTCCTTAAGTAGCTTCTTTTTGGCTTCTTCCAAACCCTCAATTGTTCCCAGGTCATCATCCACTTTCTTCTTGGTGTCAGCCAGCTAGGTTTTCAGTAAGGAAGCAAGGGTCACATCTTGCATTTCAAGAATAAACATTTGTTTTCAATATTATAAACCAGCATGGTATGATTTTAACACAAACAAGTCCTGGAACGGAACCCTTAGCTAAGCTGTGAAATGGCAGCTGCACTGGAACCCCAAGGAAGCCACACTTCTGTCTGTAAAGGTTGTGAAGTCATGAAGAGGACATCAGTGTTTGGTCAAACAAAAAGAACCATGTAATGAGCTTAATTTAGTTCAACCTAATTAACTGTCCCAAATGCAGAGACAGAGTCCACGTGGCCAGGGCACTGCTGTCCCTGCACACATCTAGGACACTTCTGCTCCCAAAAAGGAGACACACCTGGGACTGCAGGGCCAACACCTGCTTCTCCAGGTTCTTCCTGGCCTCCTCTTCCTCCTCCTGCTGCTCCTGAAGGCTGTTCTTCTCCTCCTCCAGCTGCCGGATCCGACTGCTCAGGTTCAGTTTCTGCCGAGTCTCCTCCTGAAGGAGCTCCTGAGTGTTTAAGATGTTTATGATGTTTGTGCAGGAATAGAAACCCTGGTTACCTGCAGCAAACACGGGGCTCCATCCCCCCAGAAGGACAAAACTAAACCCAAACTAAAGTAAATCTCTCTGGACAATTATGCCATGAAAAAGAAAGCACCTCTATGGACAAGAAATACCCAGTG